>QEPC01006211.1:1959784-1975177 GCA_003113815.1 Sphenodon punctatus
TAGGGAATGGGATGGCAACTGGAGAGTGGAGACCCTTGATAGCCTGGCACATGTTTGGGTGGGGGATTGCTCATGCCTGACTGCTGGAAGAGTCCCCCACACTACAGTACCCTCTCTCTCTGTGGCAGACATCCGCTGCCACCCGCTGTTGGCCACTGTTTGTGCCTGACTGATGCCCACCACCCACCCGCACGCCAGTGAGCTGAGCTCGCTCTAACTGATACAGCCTTTCTTGTCTTAAAAGTAAAAAAAATGTTTACAAACCTGGCAGGAATGGCAGTAGAGCCCACGACTTCCTCCTCATCTGAAGAGGAAGCCAGTGCCACCGGTGCCATGGTAGGTGTAGCAGGGGCAGCGGCCTCCACCTGTTCCTCCTCCTCCTCCTCCTCCTCCACCAGCAAATGTGTGCCCCCAGCCAGAGGATGTGAACAGCCTTCTTCATTATTATTATTTTTTTTTCAAAAAACCCACACACCAACAGTCACCCACAGCACACACCAACCATCCAAGCACACAGCACAGCCAAACCCAACACAATCACAGCCAAAATACACGAACCAAGCAGCCACTGAATCAAACACACACACACTCGCCTCACAGCTCTACAAGCACACAAATTTCCAGTTTCTGACACGATTTCCAGCTTCCCGCGTGCTCGCGATATTTTTAGGCCGAACGCCGAACGCAATCTTGGCGATCCACCCGAACGGCCGACACCCGAACGGCTGAACCCAAACACACAAACTGAACCGAACCGAACGGCTGAACGCAAACTCAGCGATCCACCCGAACGGCCGAAACCGAACACATGAACCGAACGCAGCTGAACCGAACGGCCGAACTCGAACAGCGATCTGTTCGCCCATCCCTACCAGCTACAGTGACCCACTGTTTACATCCATTTTTATGCAGTATTCTGAATTAACCAAAATACTAAACGCAGATAACCCAACACCAGCATTTGATTGCAGGCCATGCATCTAATTAAATTGTGCACCTTCAGCACATAGCATGGAGGGGGAAGACAACAGTCAACCAATTGCCATGTTTATAAACATGTTACATAACATCAGATTCCCTGATGGCAATCAACAAATACACATGTTCTCAAATTACCAATTTCTGAATAATAAACTCCTGAATAACAGTTTTCTTAAAAAAAGAAATCCCTTAATTTTCATGTGCAAAATACATAAATGCAACCAGAAATGTAAATCTGAATTTGCAACATTTGTTGAATGTGAACTTCATAAGAAATGAATGTTTCAGGCAGTTTTTCTGATACCTGTTGAATTAGCCACCAGACAGAGAAAGTGCTATACATCTCAGCTCTAGGCACAAGCCTCATTCATATATCCACGGAGTTTACTCCAAAGGTCAACTTTATGGTTGGGCTACCTGTCTTCTGACTCCCAATCTGTCCACTAAATTCCTCTTTCCCCCCCATGCATACACACTACTTTAATGGAAGACAAATCTCCAGGCTATCTGAGTGGACCTATTATGGGCTGAACACAAGAGTGTTCGTCTTGTTTTACAATCTATATTTAAACTAAATCCTTATCAGCCACCTGCAAACTCTTTGTTAATGCTGCCTTTATGATACACATGATGCTCTCACTTGCGAATCATCAGAGCACAGTAAGCATCTTATATGGTAGGTATTTACAGTTCCTTTTCGAAAGAATTATCATCAACAGACTTACAATATGTTTTCTTACTGTAGCCTATGACTATGCGGCGCTTTTATCTTTTATGAATGCAGATTATGGCAAATCTGTTCTGGTTCATAAGCATTTCTAAGTTATTTAACACAGAGCCAAGGACATTTAAAAAATAAATAAATAAAGTAACGTTTTTAGTTTACCAATTGCTCTATTATTATATATGCAAGCTAGTATAATGCTTCTGCAGGTTAATAGCCAAAGTGTGACAAAAAGGGATAAAAAATGTCAGTGTCTGGAATAATTTGTTTACAGCATTTGCATCTGAACTGCAGTGTTAAAATAAAATCCCTAGAGGCCAAGGTTGGGTTTTGTTTTGTTTTGTTTTTAAAAAAAATCTCCATGTGATTCTTGGCATTGCAAACAAGGTAGTATGAAAATTTCTACAGATGGCTGCTTAATGTGTAAATTAATCTGACTCAGTAAAGATCATGCTAGTCACTGGCAGTTATAATTATAGATCAGTCTAAGATCTTGCTCTGCATATTTGTACTACCACTGAACAACTATACATGCACATGTTTATTTAAATACTTTAATTATTTACTGTCAGAGTTTGTGACGCATGCTTCAGCATAGAAACAGGAATGGGAATGAACCGCCACCATGGGACCAGCATAGAACAAACAAAATGCTTTTAAAGAAAATTGCAGGCAAATTAAAATAAAAACACAACTAGAAAACAATATAAGCATACTTGATACATGCATTCTCGGTATGTGCCACAGGTTGGATTTCCTAAGGAAAATGTCACCCAATGCAGTAAGTGCAGCATTTTAGAGAAATTGACTTTGATTGAATTTTAAAAGGCAAGAGCCCCCAGATTAGGTATACGTTAACAAGCTGAGCAGAAATGCTTTGTACGACTCGAAGCTAACAGAGGAAATTCATTTAATATGACTGTGCTTACAGTTAATGAGATTTGTATGAATTTTCAACTTTACAAAAAAACAGAGAGTTTAGGGTAGCAGAAGCCTTGAAAAGCACATCTGTTGCTCTTACTCATGTTGAAAAACAATCTCTTTGTATCTATCAAAATGCAAAAGAGAACTTGAAAAGTCAGTAACAGACACAGATTTTTTCCCCCCACAACGATGTGCTTTAATCCAGTTCGTACTCAATTAAGTTAAATTCCCATTAAAATGAATTAGTCTGAGGCACTCAGCCCTTCGAAAAGGAAATCAGGTGGGACAAGGTCTGCTGTTAATATATTTCAAAGCTAGTCCTAATTTCCTCACTGCTATAGCACTTTATGGTAACAGAGGTGCATCCTTTCTCCACGTTTGAAATGAATGAGAGGTTACTAATTCAGCTGTCAACTTGTGCCATTAGAAAAATGGTTAAACTCTGCCCTGGTTTATTTTATATACTGCAGAGCAGAGTCCCAGCTACACTGTTTGTGGGAAATATAAGACAAATTTGGAGGGGGGGGGAGGAGCGGAATTGGTTTTGGTGATACACTTAATCTTCAAGCAGAAGATTTTGAACACTTTTTGAAGGGTTCATGCTGTGGCTTGTCTGAGCTCCCCACAACTGCTGAATTCTTAAATATGTTTCCTTGGCTAGGTCAATAACTGGTTATCCCCCAAACTTCTCTCTAGGCCAGATAATAACAAAGTATTAGTTTCTGCTCATCTCTAGTTGTCAGCAGCACACCAGGAGGTATCCAGTGTGTTCATTCTTCCTATAATTGTAAATGAGAAGGATAAATGTGGATCAAAGACTTTTAGTTGACTGCCTTTTTTGCGGTTCTGAAATAAAACCTTACAAAATAATAATATAAAAGAGGCACTTAATTAAGGCATAATCCTAAGCAGTGGTGGTATCAAGTTCACGAAGAGACAATGCATCCACTGTTCAAACAACAAAGACATTTACAAAATCAAATTCGCTATACACTTCCATTACACTGGGTTATTCTGTAATTATTTCTGTTCCATAACTGGTTTGTTCCCCACCTAACAGACAAAAGAGTAGGGATGGGCGAACAGAACTGAGTTTGGAAATTCAGTTCTGTTCAGTTCGGAAATTCAGTTCTGTTCAGTTCGGAAATTCAGTTTGGTCGACTGAACTATTCAAGTTCGGTCCAAACTCCGAACTTCCGAACAAGGTTCGGAAATTCAAACCCCATTGAACTAAATGGAATATTATCTTTTAGGGATGGGCGAACAGAGCCGAGTTCGGAAATTCGGTTCGGTTCGAAAATCGAGTTCGGTTCGGAAGTTCGATTTGGTCGACCAAACTGGTTGAGTTCGGTTTGAACTCCGAACTTCCAAACTGCATTCCTACAAAAGAGCCCATCCCTACAAAAGAGACAAATATAGGACTTTTTGTCTTGAAATAGACAGCAACCCTTTAATTATATCAGTCATTAACAAGACTTCAATGAGTTATTGTCCAATGAGACATCAGTATCAAGAGCCCCTCAATGAGACCCCTGGAATCCCATGTCAGTGACTTCCCTCACAAACATAAAACCCCATTTAACATGTCTTTTGACTTTTTCCTACCCTATAGGATCATCTAACTTGCCCCATCTGGACTTAAGTGTGGAAGAAAAGGCAACAGGGTTGCCAGGCCACCTCGGTCCTCCTGACATATTACCCTGTCTTCCATGGTGGAACAGGTACCAACTGTGAGCCAAGTTTAGTTCTCCAAGCTGGCCCCTGTTAGTGAAGTACCTCACATTGGTAACAAATGCTTTGATGTTCTTTACATTCCCTTAAACGCTGGACGTATCATATACTTGGATTGCTAACAAAAACTCCAGACTGAGAAGGCCAATTACAATTTTAGGGGGGAAATTCCTTCCCAGACCCATGAGACAACTAGTTTTCTCTTGTAGTAACCAATCGAGGGTGGTGGTAGGGTTCCTGCACTGATGCTTGTCTCAGACCCAACAGCCTTGCTGTGGATCAGATTGAGTCCATGCTCTTGCATCTTGATAGAGCACATCTAGCCCAACAACAGCGGGTAAATCACCAAACAGGGAGGTAGGGAGTGTCCATTCTCTCCATGATCAAATACAGCAGCTACCATTTTTGTTCACTACCTGAAGCAGTGTCAAAAGCAGTGGGGCCAAGGTCCTTTTTACACAGGCCGCAGCTGCATGGGGGGTGGGTATGCACGCTGCAGCATGGGTGGCACTTGGGTGCCGGTGAACATGGGCACACCCCCACCCTCACGCATCCTCATGCATGGAGCAACCTCTGTTTCCCCTGTTTGCTTTGTGTTTGGGGATGCGGGGTGGTGGTGTTTCACGGGAGCAAGCACGCACCCCAACTCACCAGCCATGAAATTTACATGAGATGGTATCACTCATGCCTATGCAGGTCCACTGCATGGAAGTACCATCCCGTGTAAAAAGGGTCACAGAGAGAGGTTGCGTACCTTAGCATCTTGTGAACATATATTGTTCTACAAGGCTAAGGCAGGGTGAATGACGCACTCAGTCATTATATTTTCCACAACTAGAGTGATTATAATTTAAAAACTTGGCAGTTGCCAACAACTATCAACTAGTGGTAGCTAGGAAACCTGCAATATCCGCTGTGCATTAGTACAGAAAATAACTTTGGTAACTGGAGCTCAGTGTATGAATGATATTGGGGCCTGGATAAGAATTAGCTGTCTGAACCTTAATGCAAACAAGACTGGTGTAATGTTTGTTGACTGAGAGAAGCAAGCAGAGAAGATGGTGAAAATTATTGTAGAGTTAGCTTTCTGTTGAGTAACACACAGCAGGAGTTTCTTCAAAACAGAACTTTACTAAGAGCTCAGAAGAAATGCTTCCATACCGTACAGACTGCATGGGACAAGATGGAGGACAGAGAGAGGAGAAGAGAGGAGACAAGGAGGGGAAAAAGAATTGTTTCATCCCCTGACCCTCCCCCTGTTGGACAAGCACCATATTAAGCTTGCAGGGCTTGCAATGGGCTTTTACTTGTGACTGTTCCACAATCCAACACCCCTTCTCAACAGTCACTAGTCAAACCCACTAGGTTCAGTGTTCTTAATAGCTTGCGATGGCATTCCCCTGCTAGTGGCTTCATGAACACATCCACTGTCATATCCTCTGTAGGACAGTATTGCAGATCTATGAGTCCTTGTTCCTGTGAGTCTTTCAGGAAATGGTATTTTACATCAATGTGCTTGGGTCTGGAGTTGATTCCTTCTCTTTGCGTCAGCGCTATACATCCTTGGTTGTCTTCCAGGATCAGTGTGGGTCTGTCCAATTTTTGCCCCAGATCATTCAGAAGCTGTTGCAACCAAATAGCTTCTTGGCTGGCATCTTCCGCGGCCACATACTCTTCCTCTGTCGAGGAAAGTGTCACAGAGGCTTGCTTCCTACTGCACCAGCTGATGGGTCCTCCACCAAGCAAAAATAGGTACCACTGGTAGATTTTTGTTCTGAATGGTCTCCAGCCCAATCTGCGTCCATGTACTCTATCAGATCTGAAGTTGCTGGGAGCAGTAGTTTGAGGTGCACAGTCCCTTTCAGGCACTGTAAGACCCTCTTCACTGCGTTCCAATCCCTTTGAGTTGGGGCTGAGACTTGTCTACACAGCATACCTATTGCCACCGCAATGTCAGGCCTTGTGATTGTGGCAATGTACAAGAGCTTTCCTATCACCTTTCTGTATTGCTTAGTGTCTGGCAGCAATAAGCTCGGTTCTTTGATCTCCTTTGGGTAGCTGGTTTCCATAGGGGTGTTTTCTGCCTTCGCACCCCCCATGCTGAAACTTTGTATAATTTCTTCTATTGCCTGTCTTTGTTTGAGAAGATAGCTTCTGTCGTCTTCTCTTTCAATTTGTATTCCAAAGTAGTGCATTATGTTACCCAGATCCTTAGTTTCAAAGTACTGATTTAGAGCTCTCATTATTTCACACTTGTCCCCTTCTTGCTCAAAGCATATGATAAGGTCATCGACATAAATTAATACAAAGATCCACCTTCCCCTCAGTCTCTTTGTGTATAAGCAGGGATCTGCTTTGCTCCTGGTAAAATTTTCCCTCATGAGCACCTTGTTTATTTTAGTGTTCTATGCTCTGGAGGCCTTCTTAATCCCATATATGCTTTTGTGCAGTTTGCATACAAGATCCGGCCTTTCAATGCCTGCAAACCCCGGTGATTGGTCCATGTAAATATCTTCCTTCAACTCACCATTTAGGAACACTGTTTTCACGTCCATATGCTTGATTTGCATTACTCTTCCGGCAGCTATACTTAACAATCTTCTGATTGTAGTGTGCTTAACTACAGGTGCAAATGTTTCATTGTAGTCTTCTCTGTACTTCTGGGAATATCCTTTCACAACAAACGGGCTTTGTATCATTCAATATTTCCCTGTGCATTGTACTTTATTTTAAATGTCAATTTACAACCTACAGTATTTCTTCTTGTGGACAGTGAAGTAAGTGTCCACATCGCATTGTCCTGTGTGGACTTTACTTCTTCTTCAACCGCTCTTACCCATTTTTCTGCTTCCCCTTCTGACATCTGCAAGATGTCCTCCCAGCATGCTGGCTCTGACAATTTACTGGTGCTGACTTTGTAGGACAGTTGAGTGGGGGGAATGCCTTTGTTAGACCTCGTCAACTGCCTTGGCTCAGCATCATCAGCCAGCTGTGTCTGTTCCTGCACTTCTGTTACCTTTGTGCCGATTTCAACCATTTGTTCAAAGGATTGCTCTCTTTCAGTGGTTTTGTCCGTGGTTGATTGTTCTTCTTCGCCTGGGCCTTGGAGAATCATCACACTATCGCTTGAGTTTCCTTTCCACAAAGGTTACACTGTTACTAATGGTTATTCTGTTTGTGTGTGGATGCAGGTCCCTTTGGAATGCTCACTGTATACTATGAGGATCCCCCGCTAAGCGCCTGGTGCGCTGTGGGGGATTTTGGACCTGCCCCCTGGAGGAATGGGGCACCCGGAAGTTCCTGCGAGCTTTCCCGCCTAGCACGGGATCAGGGGAGACTGGCTTGCAGCATTGCAGGCTGCAATCTACCCGTTGGATTGCAGCTTGCAAGCTTTGGTTGAGGCCGAAAAGGCGCCTTCCTGATTGGCCGGGTCAGGCCACGTGGTCCAGCGCACTGCACAGCCCGTCACTCAGTTGGTGGCGCGCTGAAGAAGCAGATGCTTGTTTCGGTGCTCCCGGGTTGCGGCAAGAATTGAGGCTTCCCCCCCTGCTCTAATAGCTCCCGTGCTGTTTGGTGGATGGGGAGTGCTGTGGCAGGGGAGTGCCCCATTTGGGGTCGTGGTCCGGGTTTTTTATCTGACTGGTGGGAGGGTTCCCACCCCGCTTTGGTCTGTGTGCACTCTGGGATGGGGAGCCGCAGCAGCGGGGGTGTATTGGGAGTGTGAGGGGGGGGTTTATGACTGGTGAGGGTCCGCCCTACTTCCCCCCACCAGGGCTTGGGGTCTTGCCTTGTGGGGGGTATCGGGAGCGCCTTGGAGGTTTGGGGCTATTGGTGTGTGTGTGTGTGAGGGGGGTTGCACAGCTAGGGGAGATATCCCCGCGCATCCCCTCCCCCCAACACGTGTGATGGGGAGAAGGGGCTGTTGGGACAAAGGAGGGGAGTACCCACCCAGAGAGGCTGAGCAGGCGAGTATCCTGTGGTTGTTGGGGTGCCAGGAGCAGAGGAGGTTGTACCCCCCCAACAGAGTTGAGTGGGGGTGCAGCTCTGTGCTGAGGTTTTACCAAGCTGCCAGATGGGCAGAAGAAAGGGGCTAGCACCCTTCCAGGGGTTAGGGTTCAGGTGGCCCATGCGAAAAGGGGGAGAGTTGATGAGGTAGTGTCTGTCCCCCCACTGCCTTGCCAGTACGGTGGGGGGGACCCATCCCAGGGCCCGATGATGCCGGGAACAGGGTCTGCACCACTGCCTATGGTGATGGGGCACAACATTTTTCAGGGCCATCTGCCCTGGGGGATTTGCTCGGGCAGGTTGGGCCTGGCATGCAGTTAGTAGTCCCTGTGCCCCCTGGTGGGGGCTTGACAACTGCTCAGGCTGTTCACCCAAAGGGGAATCCCCCATCGGCCTTGGAGGACTTGCTTAGGCAGGTGGGGCCTGGCATGCAAGCAGTAGGCCATGCGTCCCCTTGTGGTGACCTGACAACAGCTCAGGCTGTTCACCCAATGCAGGCAACACTTATGGATGGGTGCCAGGAGGGTCAGGGACAGGCATTTCTCTGGGCCCTTGAGGCCAGGATGAGTGCATGGGATGGAGTTATGGGGAGGTTAGCAGAAGCTGGTGTGCTGGGGGCTGCCCCCGGGCATGGTGTGATCATGACAGTAACAGGGGTGGTCAGTAATCCGGGTTCTGTTTTGTACCAACCCAGCACGAGTGGAGATGGAGCGCATGTGCCAGGGCTGGCTAGTGGAGTCTCAGCGGCAAGCAAGAGTGGTTGAAAGCTCACAAGGAAAGTTGATTGCATGGATCAGCAAATTTCCCGGATCACAGCATTACTGGAGTCTGGGGGCCGGGTAGCAACAGCGAGTGTGCCTCCCATTGCACCAGCCCAAGCTGGTTTGCCCACACAGGTGGCTGCGAGCCTCAGGGGTGGTGAGTATGTCCAGCAGAGTGGGTTGGTGGCTGGCAGTGGTGTAGTGTGTGAAGGCTCCCAGCTACAGGGCGGGGGCGGTGGTGCTGCGTTGCCTCCCGTTGCCAGTCAGATTTCACCCTCGCAAGCAGAGGGGATGGTGAGTGTGGTAACTGGCGCACGAGTGCAGCAGCAGGTGCCTGGGGTGCCACTCTCGGGGCAGAGTGGTTTGGGTCAATTGCAGCTGCAATTTTAAGGCAGGATTGTCGGCCCATTTAAAAATTTGCCTATGGGCAACTTGAGAATTTCACCACTGGGTATTGTTTCCAAGAAGGCTCCCGGGGAGTATAGGCTTATTCATCATTTGTCTTACCCCAGGGGGTCTTCGGTGAATGATACTATCCCACATGAAATATGCACGGTGCAGTACGCTTCATTTGATGTTGTAGTAGAACTGGTTCGTGAATGTGGAAGGGGGCGCTAATGGCAAAGAGCGACATCAAATTTGTATTTCACCTTTTGCCGGTCCACCCGAGGGATTTTGACCTCCTTGGGTTTTCATTCGGGGGTCAGTTCTATTATGATAAGGCTATGCCCATGGGATGTTCCATCTCATGTGCAGCCTTTGAGAAATTTAGCACAGCACTGGAGTGGATTGTAAAGCGTAGGGTGAGGACTGGACATGTGACACATTATTTGGATGATTATTTGTTCATAGGGGAAGTGGGGGCTACGACGTGTGGTGATTTGTTGGGACTGTTCAGGGAAGTTGCTCAGTTAGTTGGAGTGTCTTTAGCGGAAGAAAAAACGGAGGGACCCGCACCTGTGATGACTTATTTAGGCATAGAATTGGACTCAGTCAGGGAGATTTCGTGGCTGCCTGAGAGTAAGCTTACTGAGTTGAAGAAGGAAGTACAGCCGTGTATAATGGCCAGTAAAGTAACTTTGAGATTGCTGCAATCATTGCTGGGGAAGTTAAACTTTGCTTGCCGGGTTGTTGCTTCCAGCAGGGCTTTTCTATCATGCTCGTATTCCAAGTCAGCTATGGTATCATTGCCTCACCATCATATCAGGGTGACAAGGGAAATGAGGGAAGATCTGGATGTTTGGATGGAGTTTTTAAGGACACATAATGGGGTCAGCTTGTGCCGCAACTTGTACTTGCTTGAGGTGGAATTGCAGGTCCACTCCGATGCAGCCGGTGCGGCTGGGTTGGGAATTTATTTCCAGGGTCGCTGGTGTGCTGAGAGATGGTCTTCACAGTGGGAGAATTCAGGAATTTTGAGGGATTTAACCTTCTTGGAATTATTCCCTATCGTGGTTGCAGTCCATTTATGGGTTGACTGTTTTCAGGATAAGAGGGTTGTGTTCTGGTGTGACAATTTAGCTATGGTTCATGTGGTAAATTCACTTTCCTCCAAGTCTGAGAGAGTTATGCGCCTCGTGAGGGTGTTTGTGTTGTGGTGTTTGCAGCACAATATCGTGTTTAGTATAAGACACGTTCCAGGGGTTCAGAATGAGATAGCTGATGCTCTCTCTCATTTTCAGATGCAGCATTTTTGGGAGCTTGGTGCCTTTGTGAGGAAGGATCAGGACTTTGTCCCCAGACAGCTTTGGAGCCTTGGAGGCTAGAGCTGATGGACACGGTGAAGGGTTCTGTGCCCCCTGCGACGTGACTGTTGTACGAGAGAGCAATCAGGGAATTTTTAGGGTTTGCCCGGGCCCGTGGGTGAGCGTTAGTGATCCCAGTGCCTCTGGAACAAAGGGTGCAGTTTGGGCTTGAATTTCACAAGAAGGGTTTAGCGGCAGGTACTATAGTTACCAGATGATCCGCTTTGGCTTTTATGGCCAAGTTAGTGGGGGTGCAGGATTGCGATGTGTCCTCAGTGCTTAAGGCAATGGTCGTTTCATGGAAAAGGCAGGCCCCGTCCGGGTTGATCGTAGGGTCCCTTTGTCATCCAAGATTTTGGCTGATGTGGTAAGCAAGTTGGTGTGCTGCGATCCCACGGAGGTATGTTTGTTTCAGGCGGTGTTTGTTGTTGTCTTTTTTGGGGCCATGCAAATTGGTGAGTTGGTAGATAATTCCCGGAATGATAGGTCAGGAAAAGAGTTTCAAGTGTGTGATGTAACTATGACTGGGGTAGGTATGGAGGTTAAGATTCATTTTTCCAAAACAGATCAGTTGGGAAGGGGATCGAGGGTGGTGCTGGCCCGGTCTATTGAACCGCTTATCTGCCCGGTAGTATGCACGGAAAATTATCTGAGGGTCAGACCGAGTTTGCCCGGTTAACTGTTCATACACCAGTCGGGTCTCCCTTTGACCCACTATCAGTTTTTGGCAGTATTAAAGCATTGCCTGGGGTTTTTGGGGCTGTTTGAGGTGGTGTTCAGGTCTCATTCATTTAGGATCGGAGCGGTCTCAGTGGCGGCGGCAATCGGTTTCTATCCCCCTGAGATCCAGAGGGTGGACAGATGGCGTTCTGGGGTGTTTAAGTCTTATGTTTGCCCGTTCCCAGTTTTATAGATGCTGGTACCGGTAGCGTGTAAGTGATGGTTTGTTTTAATTCTCTTTTTCGTAGGATGTGACTGTAATCCCCAGGGAAAAGTAATCTGGATCGTCGGCCACAGCTTTGTCAGGTGGGCAGCTAAACGAGTACAGGCAACAGGCTGGGGGACACATGTTGGCCTGGCTTCGAAGGGTTTTGTTGTGTGGAAAGGAAGGAGAGGGATGCTGTGGCCTCAGCTTATGCCCTTAATGTTGGGTTGGGCAGATAGATCACACCCGGATGTGATATTAATCCATCTTGATGAGAATGATTTTTCAAGGGGATCTGGACTCGACCTATCAATAATAATAAAGCAGGATTGGGTTTGGTTGAGGGAGCTTTTCCCACGGGCCACACTTGTTTTCACGGAACTGTTGCAGAGGATTAAGTGGCCAGGAGCTACTAATCCTAGAATGGTGGATAGAGCTCAAAAAAAGGTTAACGTGGAGGTCAGGAAATGGATTGCCCCTCGGGGTGGTATTTGACTCTGTCATCCTGAAATATGATAGACGAGGCCGGAACTCTTTTGACAAGATGCGGTGCATTTATTGGAAAGGGGATTGGATTTGTATATTGGGAACATAAAAAGGTTGTTATTACAACTGTTGGGGTGAAAGGGCTTGGATGGGCATATTATAATTGGCTTGGGTGATTTGGTTTTCTTATGGGGAAGTTCAAGCAAGTGTAGCTGCTGAATTGGTGGCGGTGTTCAGTACCATAGGGTTAAACTGGTAAGGGCTTTATAGTCTGGGTGTATGGGCAGATGATGGGGTTCATTCTGCGAGTTGTACCTGGTAGGTAATTTAGGGGATGGGTGCCCCAAATTATCAGAAAGGAAGGGCAGGCGTTGTGTGCATACGGGTAGGATTTAAGTGGTCCTGAAGTTTGCATATGCAGCATCTGTCCTTCTGGAACAAATGGATCAATCCCCCCGCTAAGCACCTTGTGCGCTGCAGGGGATTTTGGACCCGCCCCCTGGAGTAATGGGGCACCCGGATGTCCCTGCGAGCTTTCCCGCCTAGCGCAGGATCAGGGGAGGCTGGCTGAGGCGTTGCAGGCTGCAATCTGCCTGTTGGATTTCAGCTTGCAAGGTTTGGTTGAGGCATGAAAAGGTGCCTTCCTGATTGGCCGGGTCAGGCCACGTGGTCCAGAGCGCCACGCAGCCAGTCACTCGGTTGGCGGCGCACTGAAGCCCACCCACCCACCCCTCGACTGGTACTGTGGATTTAATCCGGTCTCCTATTTAATGTGGGATCAGGAAGGAATTTTTCCCTCAAAGAAGGGTTTTCGACTTCCTTATGGTACCATTAAGTTTGAAGATGTCAGGGTTGGATGTGTGGGGTCTGTTGTTTTAATTGTCGTGGCTGTGGCGGTGTTCAGTACCATAGGGTTAAACTGGTAAGGGCTTTATAGCCTGGGTGTATTGGCAGATGATGGGGTTCATTTTGCGAGTTGTACCTAGTAGGTAATTTAGGGGATGGGCACCCCAAATTATCAGAAAGGAAGGGCAGGTGTTGTGTGCATACGGGTAGGATTTAAGCGGTCCCAAAGTTTGCATATGCAGCTTCCGTCCTTCTGGAACAAATGGATCAAGTCAGTCCACTGGATGGGGATTGGACCGGTATCTCCAATCCAGAATGGTTGCATTATGGTACTGAACGCGAGGGGGTGAGAGATAGTTGAAGGGTTAAGTTATATCATCTCGTCACACACACCCTTTGTTATTCACCCAAGTTAATTTGGTCTAATTTTAATCAGAATCTAATTGGAAGACTAATTGAAAAGGGTCTGATAAATTGGATATACTAACTTGCCTCACAATTTGGCATGGGAAAGATTTGAAGTAGGGTAATTGGCTATAATTCTATCCGCCGTTATTCATGGTTGTTATTGGATTTTAATTGGCTTAATTGGTTTTCTTGTTTCTTAACAGGTGATTAATTAAATTTGGCTTCAATAAAACAGCTGCGGCTAGTTTTACCCATATCCTTTGTGTCTGTGCCTTATTCCTAGTGCGGGCGCAATGCCTTCCACTGCTCTGTTTTGCAGTTTAGTACATTTCTCCTCTGGGATATATATGTAAGTCTTACTTCCAAATACTCTGATGTGGCCTACACTTGGTTTTTGACCATGCCACCATTCATATGGAGTTTTCCTCACTGTTCTATAATACAGTCGATTTTCTAGGTAGGTAGCAGCAACTGCTGCTTCACCCCAGTATCTTTCTGGTAGTCCAGAGTCTGATAACATGCATCTAACCATTTCGGTTAGCATTCTGTTTTTCCTTTCATCTGTTCCGTTCTGCTTGGGTGTATATGGCTGTGCCTTTTCGTGCTCAATTCCATGGAGTTTCAGCAAGTCCTCTACTTCCTTTCCTGTGAACTCCCCTCTATTGTCAGTCTGCAGTGTCTTTGGTCTGCACTGAAACTTGTTGCTCGTCATGGTCACATACTCCTGAAGTTTGTTGAATACTTCATCTTTAGGTCTGTGGAGGGGGTGGAAGCTGGAAGGAGTGAAGAGTCTGCTTTCTTGCTGGGTTTGGCGTTGCCTGCCACTCATTGGAGTTCCCTCCCTTCTAATCAGGTACTAAAGCAAGGCCTAGGTGCCCTTGGGCACCAGCCCTTGGGCGGCAGCCGAAGGGCGACACCAAAGGGTGTTGCCCGTTGGTGGGGCTGTTGGTGTGGCTGTGCGTGGACATGGGCGCCCCTCCCATGACAAGAGGACTGACGGACAGCACAGAGGAGCAAGAGTCTTTATATTAGGAGGGGATTTTGTTGGTAGGGTTGGGGAGCCATGGAGAAAAAAAGGGGACGAGATATTTCCTCCTTAGACACAGAGGAACATCTTCCGCCTAAATTTATCAGGAACTCTGAGGAGGACGTAGCAAGCGGTGCTTTTATTTCTCAAAACTGCTTTGCTTGTCTAGCTGATTCAGAAGAGTGGCAGGAGGAATCGTTACAGGGAAATCCTCCACAAGTCAAGGACTCTGTGACTGAGCCTGGGAAGTGGGTGTGGGCTATGGAAGATAATCCAATAAGGAATTATCTAATGCATCAAACTGGTCTTATTGCGAAAACTGTGGATGCTCTGTTTACTCGGCTAACAGAGCTTAGTGGTTCATTCGAGATAGTTCGGCAACAACTGTGTGAGATAATGACCAAACATTCGATTGACTTGGATAAGGAGATTCCTGAGCCACAGCCTAACATTGCCCAGGGCCGGAGTCTCGATAGCATACCTCAGAGATCTCCCCATGGTCAAACTTTTAGGCAGTGAAGCAGGGTTCCCATAGTAAGGGATAGGGAGATCTATCTGTTCATTGACAGGGATTCAAATGGGGTAGCTCATGTGTGGGATTCTATGAGAGATACGATACTGCATTTATCTGCCCTGCTAAGGAGCCCAATCCCCAGGGATTCTATATTGGGTTTCTAGCAACTCCCTTCTAGCAACATGGTTACCGGCTGTGGGTGCAATTTACAGCTCACAGCTGGGTGAAAGCAATATTCAAGGCCAGGAAGTATTTGCTGACCAGAGGGGTTGCAATTGATAGGGTTTGGGGGTTTAATCAAGAAAATTTGGAGAAG
>QEPC01006211.1:1978653-1996039 GCA_003113815.1 Sphenodon punctatus
GGAGTTTTGGGGTTTGGGATGGAATTGATCCCCTCTCCAAATGTATTGCTCCTTGAGAGGGTTCAAAATTTATTTTTGAGACGGTTGCTGAGAGTGCGTCCTGGAGTTCCAGGGGCTGTTCTAAGGGCTGAGGTTGGTATTCTTTCAATTAAGGCTCTCATCAGAACCACCTATGTTAGATATTGGGTGAGGCTGTAGCAAAAGCAAGAAAATGCCATGGCCTTAGGTTGCCTCAAGGAAAAGTTAATATATCTAGGTTCCAGGGGATATCCCTGGATTACCTATCTGGGGCAACTGATTAGGAAGTTGGGGTTTTCGTTTGCTTATTTTCAAGGGAAAAGCCTGATAGGAATAAAAGCCGAATTATGTGGGAGGATTCGAGATATAGATCAACAAGAAGACATGACCATTGTAAGATCATGGAAGGTAGCCCCGTGGCTAAGTCAAATCAAACAGACGCCTCATTTCGAACCCTATTTGGATCAGTTAGGAAACCCAAAATTACGGCGGGCATATACCTGCCTTCGTTCTCAGTTAGTACGGACGGCGTTTGATAGCAGTCGTGGAAGGCAGGTGGCATCGTATTCCCCTTTCGCGGAGACTTTGTAGTTGTTCTTTGGGAGAGTTGGGGACCATTGATCACTTGGTTCTGAGATTCCCTTTTTTTGATGATATCCAGGCAGTATGCCTAGCTCCCCTGCTGACTAGTGACTCCACCTTTGGAGCAGAGGGATCCTACCACTATCTACTTACCCAAACCCAGGAGGAGGCAGTAAAGGCTTTGGCCTCCTTTACTCTCTTAGCATCTAAGAGGGGTCTACAGGCAGCTTAGAGGCAACTCCTGGCTAACTGTAGACCACTTAAATGGTATCATATTATATACCAGGTAGTCTCCAGGGGATAAGCCTTTCCATAGTAACCCCTGTGGAAGATCAAGGTTTTTGGCCCAGGTTTTCCCTTGGCCTCCCTAATTGCTTCGTATTCAAGAGGGAGCCAATATTAATTTCAGGCGAGCTTTAGTTAGCTTTGGGATATATGTATGGTGTGTTTATTATTACGATTTAGTTCTTTTAATCTACTACTTTTTGTATCCCCTTTGGGGTATAGGTTGCAATATTTATGTTTATGTTTTATTGTACATGTTTATTTTCTGTTGACCATGGCGGAAGCTAGCGTCTTAATAATTTGAATTGAATTACTTCATCTTTACTCTTCATGATGTACGTGATCATGTACCTTGGATAGTCATCAATGAAAGTTACCATATACCGGTTGCCTCCTGGCATGGGAACCTTCCTTGGGCTGCAGACATTGCTGTATACAAGATCAAGCGGTTTTGTGGCTCTATTCTGACTCTTCTTGGGAAGTGTAGCCCTCGTGGCTTTGGCTTTGATGCAACAGTTGCATTTCATGATCATGGAACACGTTGATACTTTAAGGTCTTTGATCAACTGCTGTCTGTGCATTTCCTTGATGCTGTCTGGGTGTCTATGTCCCATGCATCTATGCCACAGGTGGATGCAGTCATCGTGTGACTTGTGCGCAGTGAGATTTGCCTGTTCTTTCGCTGTACTCAGATGGTACAGGTGCTCATCTGCAGTGGCTCTGGCCAGTACTTTTGTCCCACTTTGAATTGTGCATTTGTCTCCCTGGAAATGGATGGTGAGCCCCCTCACTGCCAGGCACCTCACAGACAGGAGTCCCCCTTCTAAGTTGGGCACATAGAGCACATCTTTCATGGGTATGGTCAGTGTGCGTCGCTATGACTGGTTGCAGTACAGGAATCCTTGTCCAATTCCTTCCGCTGTGATTTTTCTCCCATCTGCATGGTAGATCCTTTCTTTACTGCTCAGATCCAGTCCTGTGAAGATTCCTTTATTGCTAGTCATGTGACTCGTTGCCCTGGAGTCTACACACCAATTTTGGGATCAGCTGTCTGCTCTGAAGCAACCACTCCACTGTTGAGCGACTGTGTTGCTGTTTGTGACTTTAGCCCTCTGCATTCGTGGAGACAGTTTCTGCTGTTCTTCTTTCCATATATAGCAGTCTTTCTTTAAATGTCCCTCCTTTTTGCAACTGAAGCATACTCTGGTTTCCCTCTTAGGAGCTTTGTCTGAGGTTTTCAGTGCAGTCTCATTACCCTGCCTTAGATCATTCTGCAGGTTCTCCTTTCTGTGCTGGAATTCATCCGCAAGTCTACCTTTACAAATTCCAGCTTCAGTTCAGTCTCTGGCCTTGTCTACAGGGCATTGATGAGGGCACTGTAAGATTCAGGCAGGCTGAAAAGGAGTAGGGCTACCACATGGCTGTCCTTTATATCTTCTCCAATGCCACGGAGCTGTGCCACTACTTCCAATATGGCATTTATATGCTCCTGCATTTCACTTTCTTTGCCAAGCCTCATTCTGTATAGTTTCCTCAGTAGAAACAGTTTGCTATTCAGACTAGTTCTCTCATGCAAGTTTTAAAATGCAATCCACATGCCTCTTGCTGTGGTCTCACTTCTTATATGGACTAGCTGGTCCTCTTCTACCAATAAACTTATAGTACCCTTTGATAACCTGTCCTTTTTATCCCATTCCTTGTGAATTGCTGCTGGCCTGTTGATGGTAATCACCTCCCATAGATCATCTTTAGACAGCAGCATTTCCACTTTAAACATCCACAATTGGTAGTTTACATTGTTCAGCTTTCCTACTGAAAGTCTGAGCTCTGAGCTGCTTGCCACACTTGCTTCCCTCCCTTTTCCCTTCTGGGATTTAGGCCTTCTTACTCATAGTAAGTAGGCCTCTCTGTCTGGGAGTTTTCTTTCACAGTCTGCACTCCTTCTGGGCTGCTTCTAGCCTTCAAAATTGCCTTGACTTTGTCCTGGACTCATAACCTATTGTAGAGTTAGCTTTCTGTTGAATAACATACAGCAGAAATTTCTTCAAAACAGAACTTTACTAAGAGCACAGAAGACATGCTTCCATACTGTACAGACTGCATGGGACAAAATGGAGGACAGAGAGGGGAGAAGAGAGGAGACAATGAGAGAAAAACAACCTGTTTCATCCCCTGATCCTCCCCCTACTGGACAAGCCCCATATTATGTTTGCAGGGGTTACAATGGGCTTTTACTTGTGACTGTTGCACAATCCAACAAAAATAACACTGGTTCTTATAATTAAAGATGTGTGTGGGCCATTTCATTTGTTTACGCTTTGCAGTGTAAGAGTCTAGTTGTACTCTCAGGTTCTATTAGAGGATTAAATACCAATACCAGTATTGCCAGATTTTTATATTCACATATGTGGGGGAGGGGGGGAGGGGGGATATGGGCTCCAGAGGCAGGGCAGGCAACCCAGAGGCTGGTGCTGGGAGGTAGTGAATGGGGGGGAGGGAGCGGCTATAGGGGTGGTTCTGGGGCGAGGACGGTATGGTCCTTGGTGACTCGATCTCCCAGAGAACCAAAGTTCCTGGTGGAGGTTAGGAGGGTCAACCCCCCACCAAGGGTGAGGATGGATCAGGGTTCAGGGTCCACCTGTGGTGGGCTGATGCTGTTGAACGCAAGGTCTGTAGTGAACAAGGCCCCAGTTATCCAAGATCTTATCCTGGATCGGGCAGCAGACCTTGCATGCATTACAGAGACCTGGCTATACGAGAGGGCTGGACCAGTTCTGGCGGACCTCATGCCAGCTGGGTATGCTGTGCAGCACCAGCCTCATATGTGGGGCTGGGGTGGGGTAGGTGTAGCTATTATTTTTAGGGAGGACTAGTCAGTTAGGAGATATCCAGTCCAGGAGATCTCAGGTGTGGAGGTCCTCCATGTGGTGCTTGATTTGGCTGGGGGCAAGCTTAGGGTGCTGCTGGTATACCAGGCCCCTTCCTGTCCAGCGGCATCCCTTGCCGCTCTAGCAGAGCTGGCCTCGGAGGTAGTGATGGATTCCCCCAGGACCGTGGTCCTTGGGGACTTCAACATTCATGTCGATGCCAGCCTTGTAGGAGCGGAGTGGGAGTTCATGGCCACCATGGCAGCCATGGACTTCTCCCAAGTGGTAAACTGCCCACTCATGTGGGGGGACATATCCTTGATCTGGTCTTCTGTTTTGGCCTTGAGGTGGGTGATTCGTTAGTGAGGATCTATGCCCTTGTTATGGACGGACCATTATCTCCTGCAGTCCAGCCTCCTAGCACACCCCCTCCAGAAGGGGACTGGACCAGTTAGGTTGGCCTGCCCTCGGAGGCTGATGGAACTGCAGCATTTCCAGGAGGTTCTGAGGGAGTTATCCCTGGATCCTGACGGCCACTCTGTCGATGTGCTGGTGCAGCATTGGAACATCTTGCTGGGGGCGGCCATCGATAGGAAGGCTCTGAGACGTCCCCTGCCCCCATCTCATCGCCACAGGGCCCCTTGGTTTACCGAGGGGCTGCAGTGTATGAAGCGGGTAGGCAGGAGACTAGAGCGATGCTGGCGTCGGAGTCGCTATGAACCTGAGTGACTTCTGCATA
Organism: Sphenodon punctatus; assembly: GCA_003113815.1. Lineage (NCBI taxonomy): Eukaryota > Metazoa > Chordata > Lepidosauria > Sphenodontia > Sphenodontidae > Sphenodon > Sphenodon punctatus. The sequence continues at coordinate 1,983,145 of QEPC01006211.1, forward strand.
GGGCCCATTTGCAGTCTTTGTTGAGGCTGTGAGGACAGCAAAGAAGGAATTCTTTGCTGTCCTCATAGCGTCTGCAAAGTTGCGTCCAGTGGAGCTGTTCTGGGTGGTGCGGGGGCTGTTCAGTCCAGCCTTCCTCCACCTGGACGGGGACTTTTCCCAGGCCCGCTTTGAGGAGTTTGCCACCTACTTTGCAGACAAGATCGCTCAGATCCAGAGTAATTTCGACACCGGGTTGAATGCAATAGGTGAGGTGCGTGAGGTTATGGAGGCACCATCTGGTCGATCTTTCTGGGAGGAGTTTCAGGAAGGGACGCTGGCCAATGCGGTGGATGTCTTGGGGTCTGTTAGAGCCAGAAGTTGTGAACTAGACCCGTGACCATCCTGGTTGGTAAAAGCTACCAGGGAGACATTGGAGTCGGTTCTGACGAGGGTGGTTAACGCGTCCCTTTGGCAGGGGAGGTTGTTGCCCAGGCTCAAGGAGGCTGTGGTGTGCCCCCTGCTGAAGAAGTCTTCGCTGGATGTGGACGCACTTTCCAGTTACCGTCCCATTTCTAATCTTCCCTTTTTAGGGAAGGTTATTGAACGGGCCTTGGCTCTGAAGCTCCAGACGCATCTGGATAGTATCGGTTTCCTTGACCCTTTCCAATCTGGGTTCTGCCCCGGCTATGCTACTGAGATGGTGATGGTGGCTTTGGTGGATGATCTCTGCCAGGAGACAGATGCAGGGTGTTCTACATTCTGTATCCTTTTCGATATCTTGGCCGTTTTTGATACCGTGGGCCATGGGCTGCTGCTGAGATGGGTGCGAGACCTGGGGGGTCTGGATGGGACTGTCCTTGGGTGGTTCTGCTCATTCCTCTTGGGGAGAAGCCAATGGGTGGTGCTGGAAGCTGAAACATCGAGGTGCTGGGCCTTGACCTGTGGCATTCCACAGGGTTCAATTCTGTCTCCACTTTTGTTTAATGTGTATATGCAGCCTCTGGGGGAGATTGTGAGAGGGTTTGGGGTGCGATGTCACCAATATGTTGATGATACTCAGCTGTACCTCTCATTTTTGAACAACCCAGGTCCCGCTGTCTCATTGCTTTCCCAATGTTTAGAGGCTAGGGTGGTTTGGATGCCAGGGAGCAGACTGAGGCTCAATCCTGATAAGATGGAGGTGATGGTGGTGGGTAGGGCGAGGGAGATGCCAACCCCTCTGGTGTGTGTGGGGAGTTTGCCCTCCCATATCCTAGCAGGTTCAGAGTCTGGGGGTGGTTTTGGAGCTGGGCCTCCATCTGAATCGGCAGGTGGAGGCAGTGGCTAAAGCCACCTTTCAGCTACTGTATCTGGTATGGAGGCTGCGCCCATACATCTCCGGGACCAACCTGGCCACTCTTATTCATGCCTTCATCACCTCGAGGCTAGACTACTGCAACGCGCTGTACATAGGACTTTTCTTGGTTCTGGTTTGGAGGCTGCAGCTGGTGCAGAATGCGGCAACCCGTCTCCTTACAGGGACGAGGCGGCGGGAGCATATTACAACTGTGTTCCGCACTCTGCACTGTCTGCCTATAATCTACTGAGCCAGATTCAAGGTGCTGGTGTTGATCTACAAAGCCCTATACAGTCTGGGCCCCTCATACTTTGGGGACCGCCTCACCTTCCGCGCCCCAGGGTGACCCCTGCGGTCTGTCGAGGGTGCCTTCCTGGAGGTCCCTCATGTAAAACGGGGGGCCATGATGGAGAGGGCGTTCTCGGTGTCTGGGTCGTGGCTCTGAAACTCCCTCCTGGAGGAAGCTCGCCTGGCCCAGGGTCATTTCTGATGAAACTTGAGAAACTTGTACCCCGTATAGAGGGCACTATGGAGGGCACTATGTGTACCAAATTCCAAAACAACTAGATAAAGGAATCCGATTGTAGAAGCAATTGAATATCTTGATTTTCAAACCAAGTACATGCACTTGAGACCTCACATCTTCATGAATGTTAAACCCCTTGTCTCTCCCTCTGTGCCCCTTCCTATGTCTCTCCCCCAGCTCCTGTCTCTCAGATTGTAAGCCCTAGGGACAGGGACCATGTCTATTTTATTACTTTGTAAAGTGCCAGGTACACTGCTGGTGCTATATAAATGTTTGTTAATAATAATAATAATAATAATAATGGCCTTTCGCTGAGCCTGTAAGGCCTGGCTGTTCACCAAGGCCTTTGGAGGGGAAAGTGGGAGGGTAGGATAGGGAGGGGGGATTTTTTGGGGTGGGAGGGTAGTTTTAGCTGTTTACATTGATGATCTTTTATGTATTTTATTATTGTTTTTATTGTTGTGAGCTGCCCCGGGATGCTGTAGGCATGAGGGGGTGGCCAATAAATATAAATAAATAAATTAAATGTCCAGAAGGTCATAACTGCTCCTTTCATTGAAGAACTTGCAATATCTACCCATAACCTCACAACCTTGAGATTTGACACTGTAGCGCACTCTACATGGGGTTACACAATAAAACTATCCAGAAGTTGAAATATTCTAAATGAGTAGGTCCTGTAACATCACATAGGGTGTAAAAAGATGCCTCACCCCTGGGATGGCCTGTCTGTGTGAAGTAGGGGTGTGCATGTTGTTTTAGTTATTACAATAATGATAATGAAAATTGTCACTTTCATTATTGTTATTGCAATAAAAATATTGACAAATAATAGTAACAAAGATAGAAATGAAAATGACATTTTATTTTTGAAATAAAGGGGAAAACTGAAAAACGTATTTCCAGCTATAACTTTTTTTGTTTCTTATTCATTTCTGATGAAATTTGAGAAACTTGTACCCCATATAGAGGGCACTATGGAGGGCACTATGTGTACCAAATTCCAAAACAACTAGATAAAGGAATCCGATTGTAGAAGCAATTGAATATTGTGATTTTTAAGAAAAGCTCCATACACATTCACTGCTATAAAGTCTTTATTTTCCATCCAATTTGCATGAAACCTGTACTTATTATGTCCCTCCACAAGATTAACACACCTGCCAATTTTCAAAAAGCTTGGTTATTGGGTACTGATGGTACAAGACATTAACTTGAAAATACATTTTCAGATGTAACATTTGTATGTTCCATCCTGTTTACAAGATGTTTGGAAGGCGTGTATCACTTACCTCCCCTGTCATCTCCACAAAACTACAGGAAAATTTGATAAAGGGAACCAATTTTATAAGGAATTGATATTGTCCCTGTGAAGATCATTATTCAGATAAATAGCAGCACATGCAGTACCAGTCAGAGGCAGGCACCCTGCATGGCAGGGGGAGACAGACTGTAGGAGGGAGGAAGTGGAGCAACCCAAAAGACATTCACTGGCCAAACATATTACTGCATGCTTCAAGCTTTAAAGGACCAATTGGTAGTAGCTTTGAGGCAGGCATAGGGGCGGCCCTGAGGTGGGCATAAGGGACATAACTGGGGCTTTGGGGGTAGCATCCAAGAAATCAGGAGACATAGGGTGTTTTTACACACACATTTCTCCTGGATGTCTGCTGTTACATCCTGAACTTTCTGTGTGTCTAAATCACTCACCCAGATCTTAAACATCCAGATCTTTGAAATTCTACATGAAACTTCTCCCAGAAGTTTGTGTGTAAAAGGTTCTCCTGGTAAACTGCTTTGCTCCAGAAATCTGTGGTTACTTGGTTTCCATGGCAGCCTGTCACGTTTACAGCTGCGGCTACTTTAGGCTGCCTCCGGGCAGTGTTTGTGTGAAGAATGGATCCAGGAACTGCGTCAGGGCAGTGGGGTGTGAAAAATGCATCCGGAACTTACTTGTGGACTTGTAAACCCAGAAGATTGAAACATCCAGAACTTTAAGGTATGTGTAAAAATGTCCATAGTTTACACATCCAGACTAGCCAATTATCATCACAATCACATCCTGCATCACTGTGACATAAGAGAATCTCTATTGACTCTTTTCTAAACAGATGCTTCTGACTTCCCAGTAACAAGTGGGGGAGAGATTCTGGTCACAGCACAGAATTAGGATATTTAGTTGACCTTTCTGCTGGCCAATTGACATCACAAACCAATCTTATACCACAGTGATATAAGAGAATCCCTGGCATAGGCTCCTTCTCTGCATATGCTGTACAGGCATATAAAATTGGGACCCTTTATAATATATTTCTGATATTTGGCAGAGATGATCATGAAAGTATTATATACTACCCTGCCAAATTATATGTGCACTGGTTGAACTATAAAGATATTACAGTCAGACATACATGTATATGTTAATTGTTTATAACACCTGACCCCATTATCCAAGCCTTCTGAAATTGGGAAATATAGTACACATTGGAAGGGGTGTAAATGTGCCAAGTTTCACCTACATTAGATGTGAGGCAAAGGAGTTACAGCTAAGAATGTATATGAAGAATTTTTCAAAATAAAATAATTCAACTGATTCTACAATGGATTCTTTTATTCAATCTTTTTGGGCTTTAGTACACATAAACCTGGAGCACTGGCCAGAGGCAGAGCTGCTGTCTGTCTGCTCAGCAGATGGCAGCTGCACCTCTGCTCTTGGCTAGCAGTTGCCTCAGACAACCCTATAGAGTTGCGGGCGGAAGCCTAGGGCATCAGGAAATCCACCTACAACTCTATGGTGTGGAGGAGGGGAGCACCATGGAGGCAGATGTCTGGCTGCAAATGGATGTGGGGGTGCACCTCTGGAGCAGCTCCGGGGGTGGCCAGTCCCACATCTATCAGAAGACACACATAGAGTAATAATGATTTTTTCTACACTCTTACCAACTAGATTAAAGAGAATAGCAGTCATCTTGCTTCCTTCTTACTTCTGGTGATGGAAGATGGTGGCCATTTGTGCTGAGGGAAGCTTTACTTTCCTGAGCAAAGGCTAAAGAAATGTGGGGACAAATTTGTCAAAGGATCCCTGCACCCTTAGAGTGAAGGGTCTAGTGAATAAAGCCTAGTGGCCGTAGTATGTTGCCTAATTGATAAGGTGTTGAACTTGGTCTTGGGAGATCAAGGTTCAGATCCAGTCTTTTAGTCAAGAATCACTGGATGGACATGGACAAAATACTCTCTCTCATCTTCACTTCCCCATCTGTACAATGGTAATAATACTTATCCACCTCACAGGTTTATGTTGTGAGGTAGATAAAGAATGTGAACTACAATGAAGGGAATATATAAATGATTAATAATAATGATTCCCAAAAGTGGAAAGAAAAATACCACTTGGGGTAATAGGAACACTTTGCAGGGTTGAAAGAAAAAATTAGAAATCCCATGAGAACCCTGCAACTAAATATCATGAGACCCAAGATAAATTTGTGATAGCTAGAAACCCTGAGTTGTTCCTACCTCAAAGAACTTACATTTTTGACTGGTTGAAAAATAGTTTAGTTTTGTTCAAAGTTTAAGAAGATTTCACATCACACAGAGGGTGTTTTTAAATGAGATACTGCCCTGCATGGCTGGCCAGTTAGCCACCCAGAATCCACTCATCCAAACACCCATCTAAAGGTGGAATGGGGGGATGCATGGTACCATGAGCCACTCAGCACCCACTCCACCTAGAGAGCACTGCCGAGAAATCTTGCATATTCGATGCGGTGCAAGCCAAAAAGGCCTGTGACAACAGACAGCCACGAAGTCCCTGCCCGTATGAAGTGGGGTGGCAAGCCGTGCCAGCAGCCCAGTATGCAGCTCATAGACCCTGTGGGAAGGGGACACGGCCTTCGCAAGTTACAAGATCTGGCTGGGAGCGCTCAGGAACTGGAGTTCCCCAGCATTCATGTTGGGAACATGTCAGTTGCAAAAGCCAGCCTGGTGTGCTTCCCCCTCTGCCAAGGTTTGTGGTGGGGGGAGTGTGAGGTAGTTGCCATGGTAGCCATGCTGGGAGGTACTTGTTAGAATCCCCCACACGCACTCCACCTCAGTGGGTGCTCCACAGCAGTGCCACTCAGCGGCCATGAATCCCACCCCAACCCTTGCTCATTTAAAAACATCCAAAGTCTTTTGGCGATTTCCCCCACACACCCCGCCGCCAATATTTTGACAAGCAAATTTAAAATAAATGAAGAATTTCCCATATTTATTTTTTCTAAAAAATAGTTCTTGCTACACTTTACAGTGGGGAATAGGGTTAAAAGTGAGGGGCATGAGGAGTAGGGAAATCAATTTTGAAAAAAGCAATACAAGTTTTCATTTAATTTTGAAAATTGAAAATTTCAGTAAAACGAAAGATTTTCATTTTGGTTGAAAATATCTTTTGGGAGACAGAAAAAAATATTTGTACTCACTCTGCTTACAATGATTATAACAAAAAGAAGAGGTGGATGGTTGAAATACACTAGAGATAAGGAGAAGAGGTGGAGAAGACGATAACAACACAAGCATATCTGTTGCTTTTCATATTCTGTGAGGTGTTTAAAGCTGTATACTGAAGATTCCCCCATGGCTTTCTGCAGGAAAGTAATGTCTTGTGTTATATACAGTGTACAGCTAATTAGGTGAGCTAAACAGAATGCAGAGATTAACATAAAGTACAGTTAACCATGTCTGCCATATGCTCAACTGTGCTTTCGATGTGAGTATGGAGGAATAATTATATAGTAACTTCATGTTCCACTTTTTCTATCATTTACATAAGAAGCACTACACTAAAATGATGTTAATAGCCTGAGACAAACCCTCAAAAGTAATGAAAATCACAACTCAAGATTAAACCTTAATACCTTACGGTAATGAGGATCAAGGGGATAAAGTTAAGGTGGCCTCTGTAGCATTTAGCAGAAGTTCAATCCTTACCTGAGAGTTCTGAAGCCTTTTTTTCCTATTGCATACCTCTCAACCCCTGAACTCTGAAATGAGGGACCATGACTCTCAAAATGATGGATCATGACTCTCATGTGGGGCAATGCAAGACATAATTTGCATAAGATTTTCAAGAAAATTCAAAATAGCTCATTTCTTAACAATGAAGATGGGCTGAAAAACAAGCAATCTTAAAATGTTACGGTGTTTCATATCCCTACAATAACCTGTCTCATAAGGTAGACTTAAATCCTTGCCCTGCCAGTCTTTAGGTCCAAACTCTATCACAGCACTTTCCTTAACCTCTTTGTCTCCTCTACACTCTCATGCCAAGTGAGCTTTAAAGATTACACAGGCCTCTGCCAGTAAAATGTTTCCCTCACTCCAGCCATTTCTCCTCCTGTGTGGATTCTCTCTGAAAGATGAGCCTAAGGGAGAAGTTGGTCTGAAATTTATTTGCTGGGTTAGCAGCAAGTAAGTAAAGACAGAACTTCTCCTCATTATAAACAGAGGACTGCTGAAAGCCCTGATATTGAGGAAACTGCTTGAGCTACAGTTCTGAAAATTATCCATGGCTTTTAAATGTGGGGAGTCTGGGGACCATCATATATGCCAATTTGAAGAAGATCCAGCCAGAAAATAAAAAGCTAAAAGGATCTGAAAGTAAATTGCTGGTGGTTAAAATTCACTGAATCCCATTGATTTTGAACAATGGATATCTCCTTCCCCTGAATTAGTTGAGCGTTGAGACTTCTCAGCCTTGTAGTCTGAGATGTCCATTAAGTGCTGCTGGAGTCTGAGGGTGAAAACAGACATGACACTAACCACCCTTTAACCACCCTTGGTGGTCATTTATGCATGTTTCAGGGCTGCATAGGGCACCAATATCGCCCTACAACATGCATAAATAACCACCAAGGGTGGTTAAAGGGTGGTTAGCGTCTGTTTTCACCCAGAGAGTAATTGGTGCAGACAAAACCCACTTATTACAAATTTAAAAATAAGTCCCGCTGGTTTCACATGCACAATAGTGCCCATACTTCTTGGGCAGAGGTAAGGGGAAGCCAGGCGGAGAGCTTGAGCAGCGTGAAGGTGGAAAGAAGGGAGTAAGGGGAGGGACTAGAGGTGTGCACCAGGGACCCATGCTGTTTTTTATTTTCATTTTTTGTTTTTGTTTTCATAAATATCAAACTTTTGCTTCTGTTTTTGCTTTCGTTTTCAATTTCTATTGGTTTCAATGGAAAACATGTTTTCAGCTGTAACTTTAAAAAAAAATATATTTTGGCTGGAACTTGGGGAGGAATTGTACCTCCAATGGAAGGCATTAAGTGCAACAAATTTCAGAAAGACTTGGTAAAGAAATTCAATTTTACAAGCAGTTTAATTATGTTATTTTGCAAAAATCTGAATATACATTCCTGGCTGTAATTTCTTTGTCAACCAATTAATGTGGATGAATTGTGGCAGGTTTATACCCTTACCCAGTTTTACTATCTATGCCAAGTTTCATAAGGATTGGATAAAGGGTCCTGGTGGTATAAGCAGTTAACTTATAAATGTATGTATGATGGTAACAACCTTATAGTACAACCGGTGTACAAGAAATTTGGCAGGGCTGTATACCACACTTTCAAGATATTCTCAGGAAAATATAGGAAGAATGTTAGAAATGGTTCCAATTTTATAAGCTTTCACAGAATATGGAGAGAATGAGCCTATGCCAGGGATTCTCGTATGTATCACTGTGGTATAAGATTTGTTTCTGATGCCAATTGGCCAGCAGAAATGTCAACCAAATATCTTCATTCTGTGATGTGACCACCCCATCTGTTTAGGAAAGAGCCAATAGAGATTCTCCTATGTCCTCTGTGTGCTGCAGGATGTGATTGTGATGATAATTGGCCAGCCTGGATGTGTAAACCATGTCTCCTGATTGCTGGTATGCTATCCCCAAAGTTCCAGTTATGTCCCTTTTATGCCCATCTGAGGGTCTCCCCCTATGCTCGCCTCCAAGCCACCACCGATCGGTCCGGTAAAGCTGGAAACATGTGGTAATTGGCCAGTGAATGTGTCTGTCAGTTTTTTGGTTTTCTCCCTATCCTCCCTCTTACAGCCTCCCTCCCCCTGCCCTGCCAGGTGCCTGCCTCTGATTGGCACTGTATGGGCTGCTATTTATCTGAATAATGGTCTTCAAGGGGGCAACTTCAATTGATTATAAAATTGGGGCCCTTTATCAAATTGTCCTGTAGCTTTTCAGATATAATAGGGATGGTATGGGTTATATTATTGTCAAATATCGTATAAACAGGATGAAATATAAAAATGTTACAAATGGAAATGCATTTTCAAGTTAATGGCTTATAATATCAGTACCCTTTATCCAATTGGTCCAGAATTTGGCAGGATTGGTAATCTTGGAGAGTGACATAATATTTGTAGGATTCACGTAAATTGCATGGAAGATAAAGAAGCTGTAACCAGGCATGTGTATGCAGCTTTTCTTAAAATCACAACATTCAATTGCTTATAAAATCGGTTCCCTTTATCAAATCTTTTCAAATTTGGTGCACATAGTGCCCTCCATTGGGGGTACACTTCTTCAGAATTGAGTAAGAAACAAAAAAGTTATAACCGGTATAGAAGAAAACTCTTATACTTTTACTCTAATGCTTTTAACTCTGCATAAGCATTCCTCAGTCACTTCCAACAGCCACTGGATCAAATTACACAGGAGAAAATCTTTAAGCGCTCCATCACTGGGGACTTCAAACAGAAATTTTAACGAATTCCTTTTTACACACTCACTTCAACTATTAACTCTTTTACTCCCCCAAGCACTTCAGTTACTCTCCCAATTGTTTAAACTGGGAGAGGGGAATAATTCCACTCACACCCCCAAGTCACCAGATTGCACAGAGGAGCATATTCTGCGACAAAAACCTATCCCGTAAGATAGGCAATGCTGCCTGAAAGGCGGGCGAGTCCGAAAGACTGCCTTGCAATGCAAACCTCAGTTTTATTTTAGACCCAGTTCGTGTTTACACACAGACAGGGAAATTAATCACATGCATAACTCTTCCCATTTGCCTTCCCTCAGAAGGACTTCGAACATATGCATTTAGAAATCCCCTCTCCAGGCAGGATTTTCAACCCCCACGGATTTTGCATATGTGTCTAGAACTCCCACTTGGCAGAGTTCTGAGGTACCACTTAACACTTTCCTTTTTGACTAGTTTTCTATTCCGTAGCTACGTTACTTACTTACTATTTACACTAAAAGAATGTCTGACAGTTTTGATCACCCAGCTTAAAACTGGTTCGACAGGCGTCTGCCTCAAATGGTCTGGCCCCAGAGTTTACGGTCAGTCTCCCCCCCCTACACCTTCACAGGGGTTTCAAAAGGCCCCTACCCTTATCTGGCGCCTGGAGGTGGGAAGGAAGAAGCCCGCAACCCCCCTGGACACTTCCGGGCTCAGAGCCTGTCCCTTTGTGGTCGCCAAATTGTAGAAGAAAACTCTTATACTCACAAGCTGCTGGTGAAAATCTGTCAGAGTTCTTTAATAATTTTAAAGCGCTAAGAGAGAGATAGTAATGAACCTATGCAAAGATTTAAAACTGGTCTCCAGAGCAGAAGTTAGATAGCTATTTTATAGATACCAGTTCAAACAGATAAATACAAATTGTTAATCAAAATAACGTCATACAAAGTGAAAGGCTACAGCAATTGTTTACATAGTCAGCAAGGATGTTCTCAAAACAATATGGCTGATCTAGCAAGTCTAAACAATTCAATTAGTTTATGCAGTTGCAAGGTTATTTATTTCTTATTTATCAAGGAAAAGTACAGCGAGACCTGCTCCTCAACCTTGTTCTGAGACACAAAGCTCAGAACAGAAATGTTTATATTTTGTGAGTAGGCCAAATCTCATTTCTGTAAAGATTGGTTCTTTATCCAGCATACCTCTGTCTTCCATTTTACTCTGGTTCTTATGTTCATAAGGTCTTAATATAAAAATTCCTCCATACCGGAAATATGTTTTTCAGTTTTTTCCCATTATTTAAACTTTTTTCGTTATTAATATTTTTCATTTTTGTTATTACAATAACAAAAAAAGAGAAAATTTTCATTTTCATTATCATAATAACGAAAATGAATTGCACACACCTAGGAGGGACTCTCCACCACCTCTCTCCCACTCTCTCTACTGCTGCTCAACCGCCAGTGCCCACCCCCACCTCATGTAGCCACCCAGCAATGGCTGCTCATGTCAGGTCAGGGGAAAAGTTGGTGGCAACTTGGTTCTGATGCCTTGGCTCAGCTTCAGTCCCAGCCATGTCATGGTGGCCAGGCATCTAAGTACCACCCTATGGCGGTGAAGGAGAAATCCGTGTGACACTGTCTGACACTGAGATTGTGAGCAGACAAATGGATCTGCCACCGCCGCTATATCCCCATCTGTATTGTGTCTCCTGTGGTTTGGTGGCACAGAGCACTGACAGGAGGGAGTGACGATGCTGCTGCTGGCAGCTCCCTGCACCCATAGAGCTCCTCCTCACAGAGCAAGAGAGATCATCACAAACTGTGAGAGTTACCTGCCAGCTTGGCGGAGGCAGAAAAACGGGAGCAGGACAAACACTGAGGAAGATTTGCTCACCTCATACCTCAGACAGAGCTGCCTCCTCCTCTCCCAGCAGAAACTGACCACTCTGTGAAGTAGGGGTGTGCACCAGGCCCCACGTCATGTTAATTTTTTGTTTTTGTTTTTGTTATTAAAACATGTTGTTTTCCTTATTGTTATTAACGACAATGTCAATTTAGTTATTGCTGTCATTATTGGTATTGGTATAATTTCAAATGAAGATTTTATTTTTGGTATCGGTATCGTTATCGGTATTGATTCCCATGTGCAAACGAAGATCTTGCGATACCTATAATCCTAATATATATAATAAAACTGGCTAGCCTAAATACCTATATAATATCTAATCTCACTCTATATGTACACAACTAATATCTATCTAAATCTAAGAGAGACAGGGGAAGGGAAAAGGAAAAATATCTATTATCTAATCAATTATCTATACAACTAATCTAATCTAATCTAATCTAATCTAATCTAATCTAATCTAATCTAAACTATGTCTGTAATATATATCTATATCTAATCTATCCTACAAATCTATATATAATGTACAGGGGGAGAAGGGCAGGGAAAGGGAGATCTGCTATAGGTCTTGCTAGACAGAGGTACTATGCCTCCCGCATTGAGTCCTGCTCTAGGGACCCTCACTGCCTCTTTTCCACCCTTTGACTCCCTTCTCAACCCCCCCTGTCCTCCTCCAGCCTCTTCTCCCTCCACTCAGGATCTTGCTCTCTTTTTCACCTCTAAGATTGACAAGATCAGCCTGGATATCATTTCTAAGTCCTCTCCCCCTACTACTCCCCAGCATCTCCCTCCTCCCCCCACCTCTCTGCTGTCCTCCTTCCCTCCAACCTTCCTTGAGGAAATCTCTTCCCTGCTCTCCTCTTCCAACCCATCCACTTGCCCCCTGGACCCCATTCCTTCCTGCCTCCTGACCTCCATTGCCCCCACCATCACCCCTCCCCTCCTGCACATCATCAACCTCTCCCTCTCTACCAGCTCCATCCCCTCTGCATTTAAACACACCACTGTCTCCACCATCCTCAAAAAGTCCACTCTGGATCCCTCTGAACCCTCTAATTACCATCCTGTCTCGCTCCTCCCTTTTGCTTCCAAGCTCCTTGAACTTGGAACTCCCATTGCTTAGACCTCCTCTCTGCCAACTCCTCCCTTGACCCCCTCCAATCTGGCTTCTGCCTCCTTCACTCCACTGAAACTGTTCTGGCTAAGATCACCAACAATCTTCTTGCGGCCAAATCCAACCGTCTTTACTCTATTCTGGTCCTCCTTGATCTTTCTGCTGCCTTTGACACTGTTGACCATTCACTCCTGCTTGATTCGCTCCACTCCCTTGGATTCCAGGACTCTGTCCTTGACTGGTTCTCCTCCTACCTCTCTGACCGCTCCTTCAATGTATCTCTTCCTAACTCCTCCCCCTCC
>QEPC01006212.1:7018-19158 GCA_003113815.1 Sphenodon punctatus
ATATAAAATCTTCCTCTGCTTTCTTTGGGTGGGAGAAATGGAGGCCGGTCTGCTGCCAGTAAGGTGGGCAATGAGGCACATGGCAGAGGTGGTAGGGGCCATGCCAGTGGAGTGGCAGCAGGCAGCAGCATCCAGAACCCATCACCACGCCCCAAACTCCACAGGCCTCATTTTGGGCAACAGGCTTCTGAGACTCCCAGCAGTGGCACTAGCCGGGGAGTGGTTTGGCGGTGCCTCCACTGCCAGCATCCTCCACTGCCATGCAGGGCACTAGAAGACCTGCAAAACAGGAGGCTGCGGCTGCAGGAGTAGGTGCAGGTGCTTCAGGAGCAGGGTCTGATGCTCACCACCATGGGCCACCATCATCCCCCATAATTGAGATGATCCCTAGCAGTCCAGGGCTGGTGGATCCCACCCCGGCTGCTTAATGCAGGGCCCAATCCCTGGGCAATGGCAGCAGGGAGAGGAGCAGCAGCAGCAGCAGCAACAGCTGTAGGGGGTGCAAGGAGAGTGGCAGCAGCATGGTGGGCAGTCCATCAGACACCACGAGAACACACGCAATCGAAATATCGTTTCCGGTTTCTGATTTTGGTGCGACCATGGGACCAAATGATATTGATATTGATACCAAAAATAAAATCTTTGAAACTGGTGTCGGTATCGATAGACAATAATGAAAATGACATTGCACAGTCTTTGCCAGTCTATCTGAGTGTCCTGCCAGGTTGCAAGGCTCAAAGCTCAGTCTGCCTGCCTCAGCCTGCCTGCCTTCTGCACATGTCTGCCTTCCCTGTGGACAAAGCTCAAAGCCTGCCTCAGTCTGCCTGCCTTCTACACATGCCACGCTGCCTGTCTGCCCTCCCTGTGGGCAAAGCTCAAAGCCTGCCTCAGTCTGCCTGCCTTCTTCTCATTCCACACTGCCTGTCTGCCAAACGACTGAATGGCTGAACATCCAAATCCTGTTCTGTTCGCACAACCCTAGTTTCAGGATGGTTTGTCTGGCAAGTCAGGATGTTCAACAGGATGTTGTTGTATGGATAGGTCAGGGCTTTAGTCCTTTGTTCGTATGCTGATGGAGCACATACCTGAGCCATTCCACACTTTGAGCTTTTGCATTCTCTGACCTTTCACAATCTCTAGTCCTACTTCTCCTTACCCTAAATGGGCTCACTCACAACTTAGGTTGACCAAAGTGTGGCCTGTCTCCACAATTAGCCGTGAAAGCATGCAGCAGCATCAGCAGTTGTAAAACCAGCCACACACTCCAGATAATGCCAACGATTTCAAGATGTGATGGATTTTCCCCAATTAAGCATTACATATCATAGAGCCCATTGTTCCCCATCACTACCCATGTCTGGAGAAGGACTGTCAATGCTGCCATTCTGCTCATTGTAAAAAGAGCCATACTGAAGACCAGTATTGTTTTGCACACATACACTGCAATGCTATACAATTTCAGGGTCTTGAGCATCTTTCTATCCTCTGTCCCCAAGAAAATCCACAGCCTTCCCTCATGCATAAAATCCCAGAGCAGTGAGTTAGCAAATGTTTTCTGAAGGAACAGAGCATGTCCACATAGGAGACTCTCAAACGTGGCATCCTCCCTGATAGAATCAAGCAGGGGTTCATTTCTCCACTGCGTGACTTTCTTGAAGCATTTTCAGACAACGGAGTATAGAATTCCTATTCCCATCAACATGCTGCTGTTGTCTCTTCTCCCACTCTGTGCTGCAATTACAGTGCATCAGCACTGACTTGTGCTCCCAACACACACACGTCTGGCCTTGTTGTGACGCATGCTGAAGCAGTAGCAGAAGAGCCAGACCCAAGTACAGCAGTAAATGGGAAACAAGGAGAGAAGACAGGTGATGAATACTGAAAATCTTTATTCATTTTGATGGAATGTACAACTCCAAGAGGTGTGCATCTTCTCAGTCTGAGCACCAGATTCAGCCTTAAAAAAGAAAAGAAACTAAGAAAATACAATAGATTGGAACTCATCCTCCCTCTGCCAGTGACGTTTGCAAAATAAAACGAAACCGGTTTCTCCCCCTTTATTTTTGCCGTCTTCATCTATTCTCTTCTGGACAGTGGCTGCTTTTACTCTGCATATTAAAAAGCCAATTTGGCTCCTCCTTTGATTGAGGCAGACTTTGAATAGTTTAATAATTTTCTGTGTAGATCCTGGAAAGATAAAGGGTGCTAATATTTATTTATTTATTTATTTATTTATTTATTTAATTAATTCAGCTTTTATGCCGTCCCCTCCTGCCATAGGCAGCTTGGGGTGGTGTACAACAATAAAATGCATAAAATATCTAAAAAAAATTAAAACAGTAATACATAAAAGCAGCAATAATGTATCATCTACAAGCCCCCTCTCCTTCCCCCTCCCCAAAGGCCAGGCAGAACAGCTAGGTCTTACGTTGTCTATGAAAGGAGGGGAGGTCTGAAGACAGACGGACCTCCGACGGGAGGGCATTCCACAGCCGTGGTGCGGCCACCGAGAATGCCCTCCACATGGTCGACACCCAGCACTCCCCAATGACTATAGGGGCAGATCCAGAACCCAGGGGTTGAGGCGGTCTCTGAGGTATGTCGGGCCAAGACCATTTAGGGCTTTAAAGGTAGGCACCAACACCTTGAATTGGGCCCAGTAAGTCACTGGCAGTCAGTGCAGAGAATGGAGCACAGGTGTTATGTGCTCGCGCCGGTCCATCTCAGTCAGGAGACGGACCACCACATTCTGCATTAGCTGCAACCTCTGGGCTATCACCAAGGGTAGCCCCACGTAGAGCATGTTCCAGTAACCTAGTCTTGAAGTAATAAAAGAATGGATGATTTTGGCAAGATCCACATCTGAGACATATTGCTTCAGTCAATGCACTAGATGTAATTGGTGAAATGCTCCTTTCTCTACAGCCATCACCTGGGCATCCAGACAAATCTGCGGGTCCAGAAGCACCCCCAGACTGGGGACTTGAGCCACCAAGGGGGAACGGACCCCATCAATGACCCCTTCCCAGGGCTGTTTTTGCCACAACCATCACCTCCGTCTTGTCGGGATTCAGTTTCAGTTGACTCAACCACATCCAATCCCCCACAGCTGGTAAGCAACGAGACTGCCAGGCCTGAGTCCGATGAAAAAGAGAGGTATAGTTGGGCAATAGCCCTCAGGAGTCCTGTGTTCGGTCTGGTCAGTCCCCTCTCATGGGATTTCATGCAGCAACCCAATACATGGGTGCAGGAAATGCCGCACTCTGCCCACCACCACCCCTCCCTCATGACTCAGAGCTGTGAGGAATTCTGAGTCCAGGAAGCTCCCCCCCTGCCCCTTCCCCCCACTTCTGGAATGCCATTTTTGAGCACTCCAAAGTGAAAGTAAACAGTAGAAGCACCAGGGAGAGTGGTGAGCACACTCGTTACTCTGACTGCTGGAATCACTCTAGATGCTTTGGCCACATGGAGGCTGTATGCATCATAATAAATGGGGGCGGGCACATGGGCAAACATTGGTCCACATAACCGGCCTGCGATGCCCCAGGACTACACCATGAGTGGAGGCTCTGTGGAGCACAGGAGCGTGCATTTAGCGACCACCTCATAAATCGGCAGCGAACACCCTTCTGGTGTGGGCTGTCATCTAGTTTATAAACGCCCAGGCTGTCAGGCTGTATCCTGGCAAAGGTAGTCTGCAGAAAGGAGAGTGACAGCAGCTGTAAGCTAGCTCACTTGGAAGTTGGCCATGAGAATGAACAGTCTGCAGATTGTTTGACTGGAGAGTGCCAGCGGGGCCAAGGAAGTGACAAGAGAGATGAAATAATGAAAGCTATTGACAATGGCACTTGAACTGTCCTTGTTTTCTACCTAAGTGAAATTCACTTCATTCATGCTTAAATTTCCTTCACCCACATGAAGTCCTGCTAGCCATGTGAAGTTTGCTGGGGAGCACGATCCTAACCCTTCTCCTCAATGGCATTACCTTCTGTGTCTGTTGCATGGGGTTTTAGATCTACTGAGTTAGCAGAATTGCTTTGGTCCCTCTTATTGTCTGGGGATGATGGAGGCAGGAAGGACCAAGGATCTCTCCAGACCTGTAAGGCAATGGGGGTATAATTGTGCCAGTCCTCCCCCCACTCCAAAGCTCGAGGTGGAGAGCAGAAATTGAAAAAAATGTCTTACTTAATATACTTTAAAATATGATGATTAAAATAACTGCAAGTAACATTTGTGTAAATAAACTACCAGTAAACAAAGTACCAGTAAATCCAGAAACCGATTACATAATTTATTAATTCAGCTGAAAGGTGGGGGTGGGGAGGAGAGGAAGGGATGGGAGGTAGGCTAGGGGCTCCAGGCCACTGGGGTGTACTAGGACCCCAAATTTGTCTCAACAAGGCTGATCATGTTCCCTCTTTTTAAAGAGGGGAGCAGGGCCTCCCACTTTGGGAACCAGAACTCTCTGGCCAGCCTTTCTAGCGCAAGCTGAGCCAGGCTGTTTTGGAAATCCTAGCTCAAAGGTAGCCCTGCCTTTTGCAGAGTATCATGACATCATGACCCCCTTCCCTTTTCTGATATAGCTCCACCTCATTGTAGGTGGAGCTAAATGCCACACACATACCACTTCTTACTGCCACCACTGATAAGGCCTGTTTTAACACAATCACTGCTTTCCACATTGGCCGATGGGAGGGAAAGCCACGAGTGCAGGGATAGAAGGGCTGCCTTCTTCATAAAGGGGCTTGCACTGATAGTGTGCCTTGGGGATCAAACTCCAAGGCTGCATTTACACAAGATCACTCTTACCTGCCTTGTGCTCTTTGTTACAAACATTTTCATTTGCATATTTTAATTGTCCCATGATCTCACCCTCACTTTAAAAGTTGCTTCCCCTGCTTCAAAAGAAACTGTGCAAACTTCTGTGGCCGCTAATAGGTATCCCATTATGCTGTGGTTTTTGTTTTGTTTTTTCTTTTCAATAATGAATTGTCCTGACCAGGCAGGCGTTTGGGGATTAATCTCCCGAGGGGGCGGGAGATTAATTTCTATCCCCTCCTGTAGCAATTAAGGCAGACTGATAGGTGGATTAATCCCTTCACACATTAAGAAGAATGCATGTATTGGATTTAGAATGATTGTTAAACTTTGCTTTCTGGCTTAACTTTTTTTGGAGTTAATGCACATTATACCTGGTGTATCCTGCAACTTAACTCTTTCACACATGAAAAAAATAAAGCAGGGGGAAGGAGTATTCACATACTGTCACGTATGAATGCAGCACAAGCCTCTTCAATCCCAGATTAGTAACCCAACCAGTGGAGCATGCTTCCAAGACTGTAAAAGCATGTCCCATGATGCACTTTCCATATGCTTACTACACACTTTGGTGGCAATGATTAAACTGTCACACAGAATTGGAATAAAATGTGCCCTGTTGCCTGCTGCTCCCAAGAACTAACTGCACATTTAACACTTGAATGTATCTCCTTGAACTCAATCCTTGCTGGTGTCACTGAAATATTTCATCCTGCCAGCTACTCTGACCTGGATGTTTATTGAGGATTAAGGTTTACACACTCCTGGGGATTAAAAGAATGATTAAAGTGTGAAAGCAAGCAGTTTATAGAGCTTGTGCATAAGTACTAGTGACAGCTCTAAACAAACAGAATAGAATTTGGCTTTCAACAGAATGCTTCCTTCCAGGAAGATTGCTAAGTAATTCCTTTGCAGGGTTCCTCATCAGAGCAGCAGAAAACAGTCTTCTTTAAAGCCTGTTATTCTATTGCAGAACTACATCTAGCTGGTACTTAGCTGATGCTCAATCGTAGGGATGGTCTGTACAGAAAAAGTCATTCATGTTTGAGAGAAGAAAGCACCTAATGCCCCAAGCAAGGAAAGTGATGTGAATGGCTGATGGACAGATGGAAGAGTAAGTGGATGAACAACACGAAGCAATGAATTGCACTTGCACAAACATTATCTATTGTGCAGGACTGTTCATTTCTGGTGTGGTTTTTGTAGAACTGATTGGAGTCTTGTATTAGAGCAGGGCAGGCATTATAAACAATGAGGCATCGCTCAGGGATTGCAAATGAATTCTAACTTCTTTTGAAAAACTCTTGATCAGTGATGTGCTGCAAACATTTGAACAAGAATTTTCCATACAAATTTCCTCCACGGTTTTTCAGAGGACAGAAAGAAAGAGGGACTAGAAAATCTTTTCAATTCTTTTCCCGGTTATGCCAAAATATTATTTCATTTACCCTAACTATGGTCCTTTTCACACAGACATTCTAACACTGATAAAATGGGTGTTACATTTTATTATACATGTTGCAGGGCACCCATAGAGCACACCTGCAGTTCTGCAACATGTATAATAAAATGTAACACCCATTTTATCAGTGTTAAAGTGTCTGTGTGAAAAGGGCCTATATGGAAGGAGGATGGAAGCATCACTTGGCAAACAAGCATATAGCATAAGACTTGATCCTGAAATATATAAACACATCACTAATCATTTCTATAGCACTTTTGGAGTTCAGAATGTGTTACAATCCACAACAACCCAGAGAGGTACATCATTGTTATTCCCATTTGTCTAAATGGGGAACTGAAGCTGAGAGAGAACCACTCACACAAGGCCACCCAGTCAGTTCATGGTTAAATTAAAATGTGATGTGATCCATGATTTTCCAGGTCCAAGTCCAACACCTTAGTCACTAGGCCAGGGGTGGGGACTCAGGCCCAGGGGCCAAATGTGGTCCATGGCAAATTTTTATGTGGCCCCTTTCCACTTCCTGGATCTGGCCCTTGGATCTAGTTCTTGCCACCAGTCACTGAAAACTGAGCTCAAGGGAAGGGAGCAGAGATGAGGCCATGCAAACAAGGATACGGGGACAGTTCCATGGCACAGATCCATGATTTGGGCCCTGCTTTCCTTGAGTGCATCCCTTAAGCACCCCGTTCCAACTTCTGTGCGACCCTCGGAGCTTGTGCAAGTTCTTTAAGTGCCCCCCCCCCCAGGTGTCCCCACCCCTACACTAGGCTAAGCTGGCTCTTGTTTAAGCAATATGTGACTTTTATCTGTCTAATTGCTCTATCTCAGAGGCATCACTACGTTGGAACAGGCCCTGGTGCAGAAAATGAAGTGCATCCCTTTGACAGAGAGACGGGATACATCTGCATGAGGGAGCATGTGCTCATGGGTCCCGGTGCACCTGCACCACCTGGTCCTCCTATAACTATGCCATTGATCTACAAATTTCGTCAGTGTAAGCACTGAGTGGATTGATTAAATCCTTTCACTATCTCTGTGTTTTAGTGAAAGGGGTAGCTTGGTGCATCTTGGTGCATCTTCTCCACATTCCTTATATCTCTATTTTCACCATATACTGGGTCTTATGAGAACCACCTAAGATGGGAACTTTCTCTAATGAGACTCCCATCCCCAAAGCCTCTGGCCCTTTTCAAATGAACTGCGGTGGGTGAGGGGGGGAATGGGTGTGTGCCCACGGTGGGTGGAGGTGGGCGTGTGACCATTCCCACGGGTACACACCCATCTCCACCCACCTCCAGTCATCTCCACACATGGAGCAACCGGCATTGGAGCCCATTGCTCTGTGCGTGGGTGATGGGTGGAGGTGGGGGGAGATGGGGGGAGCGTGGAAGCGCGCACACACACCGCAGCCGTCATTCCGATGGGGGAACAGGAACACACCCACCTACACCCACTGAGGACGCAAAATCATACCCCCACCCACCGTGGCCCATTTGAAAAGGGCTACAGTCTTAGCCCCTGGTGAAGAAAACAACTACACCCAGAAAAAGAGTGAGCTGCTTCAGGTTCCCAGCACCACAGATGGTAAATGGGTGGATGGATGACAGCTCCCGGTCCCAGAGGAGGAGGGCAGCAGACGGCAGAAGAGGCAGCATCTGCTCAATTTTCCAGATGTGAAAACATGGTTTTTCACTGAAAGATGGAGGGCGGGGGGGGACTCCAGTACTCCAGATGGCTATTGGTACTTTGGTGAATAAAGTCTCTGACTGTCACTGCCACGACAGCCCCCCACAAACAGCCCACAAATTGCTGGCACCCCTTGGGTGCTGCCCAAGAACTGGTGCCCCCAGGGGCCAATCCTTGGTGAAATACCTTGAGGAGGAAGAGAAGGGGCCAGGTGTTAGGGATTTCTCCTTTCCACCCAGGGGATGGTCCAAATAATAAAGCTCCCCCCACAGCAAGCCCAGGTCACCCACCTCACACATCCATGCTTTCATCACCTTAAGGCTTGATTACTAACGCCGCTCTACATGGGACTACCCTTGATGACTCTTTTGGAAACTGCAGCTAGTGCAGAATGTGGTGGTTCTGCTCATTTCAGGGACAAGTCACTGGGAGCATATTATACCGGTGTTCCAAAGTCTGCACTGGCTGACTATAGTTTTCTGGGCACTATTCAAGGTTCCAGTTCACAGCCTGTACCATGTGCAAGAAGGACAGTTTATTTATTATTTATTTATTTTAGTCAATTTCTTAGCCACCCCCTCCTGCCTACAGCAGCCCGGGACAGCTTACAACATATTAAAACCATATAAAAAATATAAAAAATCAATAAATAATCAAAATTACAATAAATATATACAATAACAGTAAGAACCCACAAGGTGGAGCAAAAATGCCCCCTCCCCCCTCATTCATCACCTGTCTCCCTCAGCAAAAGCCTGGAACTGCCAGATCTTACACTGTCTCCAGAGAGAGGGAAGGTCTGGGGCCAAGTAGACCTCCATTGGGAGGGAGTTCCATAGCCTTGGTGCAGTCAGCCACTGAGAATGCCTCATCACCCTCACCCGAGAAACTCAGGGGACACCAAGGAGGGCACCCCCAGCCAATCGCAAGGGCTCGTCCAAAAACTGGGGGGGGGGAGGGTTGAGGCGATCCCACAGATAGGCAGGGCCCGAGGCCAAAAAGGGTTTTGTAGGCCAAAACCAACACATTGAATCGGGCCCAGAAGACTACTGGAAGCCAGTGCAGAGATCGGAGTACCAGTGTAATGTGCTCATGGTGACCCATTCCCGTAAGGAGATGGCCTCAGGCCACTGCATTCTGCACCAGCTGCAGTCTCCAGATCGTCACCAAGGGTAGCCTCACGTAAAGTGCATTGCAGTAGTCCAATCTTGAGGAGACAAAAGTATGGATGATGGTGACTTGGTTGGACTCTGAGATGTGTGGCCAAAGTCGACATACCAGATGTAATTGGCAAAATGTATGCCTTGCCACAGCCTCCACCTGGACATCCAGCCAGAGCCATGAAGAGAGGAGCACCCCCAGACTGTAAACCTGAGGGACCAATGGAGATTGAACCCCATTAATGATGGGTGCCACCACTCCCTCAGTCCCTCCCATCAGCATCACCTAAGTCTTGCTGGCATTCATCTTCAGACGGCTCATCCTCATCCAGTCCCCCACAGCCACCAGACACCGGGTAAGCACCAAGACTGCCGGGCTTAGGACAGTTTTAAAAGATAGGTAGATTTGGGTGTCATCAGCATATTTATTTTATTTATTTATTTATTTGCATTTCTTAGCCACCGCCTCATGCCCATGGCAGCTCCAGGCGCATCTGGATAGTATCAGTTTCCTTGACCCTTTTCAGTCTGGGTTCTGCCCCGGCTATGGTACTGAGATGGCGTTGGTGGCCTTGGTGGACGATCTCCGCCAGGAGATAGATGCAGGATGTTCAACATTTCTGATCCTGTTAGATCTCTCAGCCGCTTTTGACACCATGGTCCATGGGCTGCTGCTGAGATGGCTTCGAGACCTGGGGTATCTGTACGGGACCGTCCACGGGTGGTTCCGCTCATTCCTCTCAGGGAAAAGCCAGCGGGTGATGTTGGGGGCTGAAACATCAAGCCCCCAGGCCTTGACCTGCGGTGTTCCACAGGGTTCAATTCTGTCTCCGTTATTATTTAATGTATATATGCAGCCCCTGGGGGAGATCATGAGAGGGTTCGGGGTGCGTTGTCACCAATATGCTGATGATACTCAGCTGTACCTCTCATTTCCAACAGACCCAGGTCCTGCTGTCTCGATAATTTCCCAATGTGTGGAGGCCATGGTGGATTAGATGGGGCAGAGCAGACTGAAACTTAATCCTGATAAGACGGAGGTGATAGTGGTGGGAAGGGTGAGGGGGGTGCTGGCACCTCCAGTGGGGGGGAGGCGTCTTCCCTCCTGTAGACCAGCAGGTTCGGAGTCTGGGGGTGCTGTTGGATTCGGACCTCCGTCTGGAGCGGTAGGTGGAGGCAGTGGCTAAAGTCACCTTCTGCCAGCTGTATCTAGTACGNCCGTCTGGAGCGGTAGGTGGAGGCAGTGGCTAAAGTCACCTTCTGCCAGCTGTATCTAGTACGGAGGCTCCGTCCATACATCTCCAGGCCCAACCTGGCCACTCTCATCCATGCCTTCATCACCTCAAGGCTGGACTACTGCAACGCGCTCTACATGGGGCTTCCCCTTTTTCTGGTCCAGAGGCTGCAGCTAGCATAGAATGCGGTGGCCCGTCTCCTGACAGGGACGGGTCAGCGGGAGCAAATGACACCTGTGCTCTGCACTTTGCACTGGTTGCCTATAGCATACTGGGCAATATTCAAGGTGTTCGTTTTGATCTATAAAGCCCTACATGGTCTCGGCCCCTCATACCTCGAGGACCACCTTGCCCTCCACGTCTCAGAGCGATCCCTGTGATCTACTGGGGGCACCTTCCTGGAGGTTCCCCATGTTAGGCGGTGGGCCACAATGGAATGGGCATTCTCGGTGGCCGGACCGCGACTCTGGAATTCCCTCCCAGAGGAAGCTCACCTGGCCCCGGGTCTGCTGGTGTTCCACCAAGCCTGCAAGACCTAGTTGTTCTCCCAGGCCTTCAGATGGGAGGTTGGGGGGGGGGATGTTTTTCAGAAATGTTTAAATTTTGATAATTTATTATTGTGTTTTTAGTGTTGTAAGCCACCCTGGGATGCCATAGGCATGAGGGGGCAGCTAATAAATATAACAAATAAATAAAATAAATAAATCTCGGGACAGCTTACAACATAAAAGCAACTATAAGTAGAACAACAATAACACAATAAAATACAAACATTTAAACATCTAAAAATCCACCTAAAAGCAACCCCCGCACCCTCCCAAGACTTTTATCCCAACCCCCCTCCCTTCCTCTGAAGGCCTGGGAGAACAGCCAGGTTTTACAGACCCAGCAAAAGGCCATCAGACTTAGGGCCAGATGGACTTCCTCTGGGAGGGAGTTCCATAATTGCACCGCGGCCACCGAGAATGCCCTCTCCATTGTGGCCCCCCGCTTTACATGGGGACCTCCAAGAAAGTGCCCCTTGCAGACCGAAGGGGCCGCTCAGGGGCATGGAAGGTGAAGCAGTTCCTGAGGTATGAAGGGCCAAGACCGTGTAGGGCTTTATAGGCCAAGGCCAACACATTGAATCTGGCTCGGTATGCTATAGGCAGCCGGTGCAGCGCGCAGAGCATGGGAGTGATGTGTTCTCGTTGGCTCATCCCCATCAGGAGACGAGCCGCCATGTTCTGCACCAGCTACAGCCTCTGAACCAGCCTCAAGGGAAGCCCTACATAGAGTGTGTTGCAGTAGTCCAGTCTCAAGGTGATGTAGGCATGGATGAGGATGACCAGGTTGGGTCTGGAAATATATGGACACAGTCTCTACACCAGATACAGCTGGCAGAAGGCAGCCTTAACCACCATCTCCACCTGCCGATCTAGGTGGAGATCTGAATCCAACAATACTCCCAGACTCCGAATATGCTGGGCTACAGGAGGGAGGACCCCCTCTACAAGGGGAGCCAGCACCTCCTTCGCCCTACCCACTGCCATCATCTCCATCTTATAAGGACTGAGATTCAGTCTACTCTGCCATAACCAATCCGCCATGGCCTCCAAACATTGGGACAGCACTGAGATGGCAGGACCTGGGTCAGTTGAAAAGAAGAAAATGACAGCAGGCAGGTCCATGTTGCAAGGATAAGGGTAAACCGATCGTAGGTATAGGAATAGTGGCTCAGCAGGATAAAGAGTCAGACAGAGCAGAGTGAAAGAGGTGAGTTTTAAGGAGAGATTT
>QEPC01006212.1:39275-56123 GCA_003113815.1 Sphenodon punctatus
TGAAAGCCCTAGCCAATGAAATAAAAAAGCCCTAGAAAATGAAATTGGTCGATGAATCAAGCCGCCGGGTGTCACGATAACTTGTATTCAGGCCACGGTGGCCCGATGGTGGAAACATGATACAATGATCAGATTAATCACAAAGATGCTGTGGCAGACGGAAAGGGGAGGTGGTGCCGCTTCTTAATGGGAATCTGCAAAAGTTTTGCTTCCGCCAATCAGTTCCGATGACGCTGCAACATTTGCGGCAAACCGCCGCTGCAGGCATCGGAAACAGCCTCTGCTGACCCGCGCTGCGATGTGCGGAATAGGGGTTTCCGTCCGTAACAGCTGCGGCAGCGGCATGCCGCTACATCCCTAGCTGGCTGTTCAGTTTCATATGTTTTGGCTGTTTGTGTTTGGTTTGGCTTTGTTGTTTTGGTTGGTGAGTGTTGGTGGGTGACTGTGTGTTGTTGTCTGTGTGTGAGTGAGATTTTTTGGGGAAAAAAAAGGAAGAAGACTGTTGTCTTGCTTCCCTGGCTGGGGGCCGACTTGATGCTCCTGGAGGAGGAAGAGGTCGCTGCCCCTGGACCTTTGGTGGTGGTTTCAGGCTCCTCAGATAAGGAGCAAGTAGCAGGCACAGTAGGTGCTTCCAGGTTTGTAAACTTTTTTTTTACTTTGAGGACAAGAAAGGCTCTATCCATTAGAGTGAGCTCACTGGCGTGCGGATGGGTGCATGGGTGGTGGGCATCAGTCAGGCACAAACAGTGGGCATCAGCGGCTAGCAGTGGATGTCTGCCACAGAGAGAGAGGGTACTGTAGTGTGAGGGGGTCTTCCAGCAGTCAGGCATGAGCACGAGCAGCACCCCCACCAAACATATGCCAGGCTAGCAAGGGTCTCCACTCTGCAGTTGCCATCCCATTCCCTACACACCCCAAAATAAGGGCAGGATTTGCACGTGCCACCCACCAGGGTCTTTCCAGTTGCCATCCATAGTGCCCCAAGGAGGGCAGGATTTGCATGTGCCAGCCAGGGCCTTTCTATTTGCAATTCCTAGCATCTCCTAGCACCCCAAGGAAGGCAGGATTTGCATGTGCCAACAAGGGTACTTCAAGTTGCCATCACTACTAGCACCCCAAGGAGGACAGGATTTGCACATGCCAGTCAGGGCCTTTCTAGTTGCAATCCCTAGCATCCCCTACCACCCCAAGGAGGGCAGGATTTGCACATGCCAGCCAGGGTCACATCTCCCATTGCCATCCCTAGCACCCCAAGGAGGGAGGACTAGAGGCATCATCATAAATGCATGATATTACTTTGGTGTTCTTATTGTGTTCCCATTTCAGAGAGGAATCAGATGCCAGCCCCAGCACTGGTGCCAGGCCAAGGAGGACCACTAGGCAGAGGTCGCCAGTGACACCCCCAGACATTCGGGGGAAAAGTTCGGATGTCTGGAGGTTTTATGAGATGGGTAACGTAATCGCCATATGCAAGGTAAGGCACGGGGACTGGAACAACAGGGAATGCATTGTCCTATGACCTGTTAGGAACGGAAGTCCCCTGCATAGAGAGATTGACCACCCAGTCCACCCACTTGTGGAAACAGAATGCAGGCAGGCCTTGACAGACCA
Organism: Sphenodon punctatus; assembly: GCA_003113815.1. Lineage (NCBI taxonomy): Eukaryota > Metazoa > Chordata > Lepidosauria > Sphenodontia > Sphenodontidae > Sphenodon > Sphenodon punctatus. Next base: position 40,887 of record QEPC01006212.1, read on the forward strand.
TTGCTCTGACACAGTGTGGCACTTCTTATGTTCCTATCTTTTTTTGTTCTTTAGATCTGTGGCAAAAGAATCAGGAGGCAGAGAGAGGGGACCACATCAGGGCTCATTGCCCATATTGAAAAGCTCCACGGCCTGACAGTGAGGCGGCAGGACTCTGGCATGGCCGTGGAGCCTCAGCCTCAGTGCCAGAAGAAAGGGGGGGGGAGGTAATCCAGAAGTTCCAGCATGTAAGCCCTTCCCCCTCCTCCAGCCCTGATGTGGAGTCCCCCAGGCCCCGGGAGTCTGCTGCGGCCAAGGCCTTTTGGGCCAAACTTGAGAAGCCTGGCCGCCAAATAATGAGGGGCATACGCTGATTGGAGAACCGCCTGATGGAACAGTTCCAGGCGCTCGAGGTGGAGAAAAAGAAGGTGGAGGCTTATGCCCAGTACGTCTCCGCCAAGATGGAATGCCTGGAACTGTACCACCAGGCGGTCCCCAGGTGGCATTGGGACATGGAAGGGGTCATGGAGTTTGCACTCTCCCATGGCTATGAGATTGAAGAGGACCAGGTGGCTGGCCCTAAGCCCTATGCTGCACCCCAACGCCTTCTGCCTTTCCCCCAAGTCCCGGGGTACAGGGCCAGAGACTAATAGTTTTTCCTTTATAAGTTTCCTATAAATTTTTGGTTTTGGTTTCATAATGTTGTTATTGTTGTTTTGTTTTTATTGTTGTTTTTGTTATTGTTTAAATAGTTTTAATAAAAGTTGTTATATTTGTTGTTACGAGCTTCATTTGACCTGTCCAATCTTTTATCCCTATGTACTGTAGTTCTGGCTGGCAGGTGGCAGAATCTCATACGACTTGTCAATCCCTACTAGCATCATCTGGATGGCTCCACATGTAGCGTAGTTAAGGTATTAACCCAAAGATGTGCCAGGCAGCAGCAGGGTGTAAACTTGCAGACAGCCCCCCAGGAGATAGATAAATAACTTTTCTTTGTATTAACCACTGGTTATAACAAAAAGATTGAAAAACCATTGACAACCATTGAATAAATATCCAAGCAAAAACATAAAATTAGTAAATGTTCTCTACTAACAATAGAACCACATAATTATAATATATCATAACATTAGTTATCTTTGGACAACAAAAGATAAACTCTGCACATATTTCCCCAATCATTTTTGTCTAAGCGAGATTGCGTCTAGGCAGAACCAAGCCACAGCGCTTGAGCACTGCGAATCCAAAGGATTCAAGATCTTATAAATCCTTTCCCAACCAGAGAAATTTTGTGCGGCTTCTAATGAAAACTTTAAATAAGTTCTCCAGAGCTCATTGTAAGCTGAACAGTGAAAAATAATATGATTAGTATCTTCAATTTCTTTCATATCACATAACAAGCATATCCTGTTTTTCCTGGGAATTCCTGAATGTCTTCCTTCTGTCAGAGCGGATGGATTAACACCACACCTAAATAAGGTAAGTGCCTGTCAGAGATTGAACTCCTTCCAGTGATATAAATAGCTCTCAGATGCCCATGCTTGAATTACAGGTTGAAAATTCAGGCTACTCTTTGTGCTTTCATATCAGAGGCACCTCTCGAGCCCCCCAGGAGGGGCATGGCTTGTGTCTGTTTGGGTGTGTCAGAGAGAAAGAGAGACAGGATCCTTGCCAGCGGGCAGTGGGTTCTGGTGGTTAGACAGTGGATTTCTGGTTTCCAGGGTACAAAACCCTTTGCACAGACAGCATATAGGCCTGGGGGTGGGGGGGCCTTTGGCAGCAGCAAACTTGGGTTGCTGGGGCAGGCAGGCAGTGTGGTATGAGCGGCATTCAGGCAGGATTTGAGCTTGGCAACCTGGGCGGGCAGGCAGGCAGTCATGGCAGCTTGGCATGAGAGGCAGGCAGGCGGGCTGAGGCAAGCTTTGAGCTGGCAATGGCAACCTGGGAGGGCAGGCAGACAGCATGGCATGAGCGGCAATCAGGCAGACTTTGAGCTTGGCAGCCTGGGTGGGCAGACCGACTGCATGCATGATTGGGAGCAGCAGCAGCCATCGAGTTTCCTGGGTACAGACCCCTTGGCTGTCACAGACAACATATAGGCCTGGGGGCCATTGGCACAAGCAGCAGCAGACAGTGGGTTGCCAGGGTACAGAACCTTTGATACAGACAGCATATAGGCCTGGGGGCCATTGGCACCAGCAGACAGTGGGTTTCCAGGGTACAGAACCCTTGGCACAGATGGCATATAGGCCTGGCCTGGGGGGGCATTGGTAACAGCAGCAGACATTGGTTTCCAGGGTACAGAACCTTTGACACAGATGACATATAGGCCTGGCCTGGGGACCATTGACACCAGCAGACATTTGTTGCCAGGGTACAGAACCTTTGGCAAATACAGCATATAGGCCTGTAGGTCATTGGCTCTACCAGCAGCAGACACTGGTTTCTGGGGCAGGCAGTCAGGTGGTGTGGCATGAGCAGCAGTCCGGCAGACTGAGGCAGGATTCGAGCTTCTCAACTTGGGAGGGTGGGCAGGCAGGCAGTGTGGCATGAGAGGCAGTAGGGCAGGTGGTCTTGGGCAGGCTTTGAGCTAGGAAACCTGGGTGGGAAGACAGGCACCTTGGCATGGGAGGCAGGAAGGTGACTGAGGCATGCTTTGAATTGGTGGCAAGCTAAGCGGGCAGACAGGCAACGTGGTATGAGACGCAGTAGGGTAGGCAGGTAGGGACATTGGCAGCAGGGCACTCAGATAGGCTAGCAAAGACTGTGAAGTGCGAGAGAGCAAGAGCTGTAGTCAGTGTCACATAGGCGGGCCGAGATAATGCAGCCATAGGCCGGCTCGCAGGCTTACAGTTTGTTAAACAATGCCACCCTGCGTCATGAGGTCAGTCAGATAAGGCAGCCGAGGCCGTCAAGTATGTGTGTGTGTGTGAGAGAGAGAGAGAGAGAGAGAGAGAGAGAGGTAGGTAGGTAGGTAGGGATGGGCGAACGTGGTTCAGAAGTTCGGAGTTCGGACCGAACTCGGTCTGTTTGGTCGACCGAACCGAACTTCTGAACCAAACTCAAATTTCAAACCGAACCGAACCGAATTTCAGAACTCAAAATTCAAACTAAACCAAACCAATCCGAATTTCCAAACTCCATTCTGTTCGCCCATCCCTAGGGAGAGGCAGGGCGGATGCCAGGCATTGGAAGGGAGGGACAGCCCCCAGCATAGGAGCAGTAGCTCTAGCCCAGATTGAGGAGGAGGAGAATCCCCATCCCGACTGCCCCTGGCATGGGATGCAGTGTGCCACTGCACCATCACTCTTTGTCCAGGGGCAACTCGGGGAATCCCAGCAGTGGAAGGTTCACCTTTAGGAACAACAAATTCTCCACCAACTTGGCCCCCATTCTCGTGCGGGAAGCAAATGTCCCCAGCCACAGAGAACATCCGCTAGCTGGGGACACTGGCTGGTGGGCAGGACAGGATACCCTTGACCACTTTCGACATGGCCGGCCACAAGTTGGCCTTGCCTGCCCAGTAGGCCAAGGGACCGCTGTTGGGATCAATCCATGGCTCCTCCTCCAGGTAGGTCTTCACTGCTGCTGAGGTGCCATCATACTGCCTCTGGTAGCTCTGGGTGGGCACCACCTGCCCCACTGCCCTCAGCCATGCTGCTTGCCCTTTTTTTCTGGGCCCCATGCTCCCCAGAGTGGCCTGCACACAGGAGGAGCTGCTGGCAGTAGGGGTCCTGCTGCTGCTGCTCATCTTGCTGCTGGTGCTGCTGCTACCGCTAGGGCTGGGGGCAGGGATAGACCCAGATGGCTGGAAGGGGTCGCTGCTCCCACCATCCCCAGGCACCCTTCCGGAGGCCATAGACCACTGTCTCATGTGCTATGTTGCCCTTGATCCTGGGGTCTGCCATGGTTTCCAGGATGTATTCCTTCCAGCGCAGGAGCTCATCAAAGCACGCACTCAGCTCTGCCTTCAGCTTCCATGCCAGGTCAAGCACCTCATCGGAGATCTTCCTGCCCGGAGGGCCACAATCCCACCCCCCCGAGAATCTTGTCCAGGATCTTCTGGAGACTATGCACCAGCAGGGTCACCTGGCTGAGGGTGGCGGTGGAGCTGCACACGGTCTCCATCACAGCCATGAATGGTCTCAGGACAAGAATGATGTGAGCTAGAATCTCCCATTCCTCCCTGCTGTACCCTGGAGGTTCCTCAATGTCTGTCTCCAGTTCCACCTGATGCAGGGCAGCTTTCTGCTCAAGAAGCCGCTTGAGCATCAGGAAGGTGGAATTCCACCTGGTGGAGACATCTTGGACCAGCTGGTGCACCGGGGACCCTTGCTCGGCCTGCTTCACCTGGAGGAGCTNCTTTGAGCTGGCAATGGCAACCTGGGAGGGCAGGCAGACAGCATGGCATGAGCGGCAATCAGGCAGACTTTGAGCTTGGCAGCCTGGGTGGGCAGACCGACTGCATGCATGATTGGGAGCAGCAGCAGCCATCGAGTTTCCTGGGTACAGACCCCTTGGCTGTCACAGACAACATATAGGCCTGGGGGCCATTGGCACAAGCAGCAGCAGACAGTGGGTTGCCAGGGTACAGAACCTTTGATACAGACAGCATATAGGCCTGGGGGCCATTGGCACCAGCAGACAGTGGGTTTCCAGGGTACAGAACCCTTGGCACAGATGGCATATAGGCCTGGCCTGGGGGGGCATTGGTAACAGCAGCAGACATTGGTTTCCAGGGTACAGAACCTTTGACACAGATGACATATAGGCCTGGCCTGGGGACCATTGACACCAGCAGACATTTGTTGCCAGGGTACAGAACCTTTGGCAAATACAGCATATAGGCCTGTAGGTCATTGGCTCTACCAGCAGCAGACACTGGTTTCTGGGGCAGGCAGTCAGGTGGTGTGGCATGAGCAGCAGTCCGGCAGACTGAGGCAGGATTCGAGCTTCTCAACTTGGGAGGGTGGGCAGGCAGGCAGTGTGGCATGAGAGGCAGTAGGGCAGGTGGTCTTGGGCAGGCTTTGAGCTAGGAAACCTGGGTGGGAAGACAGGCACCTTGGCATGGGAGGCAGGAAGGTGACTGAGGCATGCTTTGAATTGGTGGCAAGCTAAGCGGGCAGACAGGCAACGTGGTATGAGACGCAGTAGGGTAGGCAGGTAGGGACATTGGCAGCAGGGCACTCAGATAGGCTAGCAAAGACTGTGAAGTGCGAGAGAGCAAGAGCTGTAGTCAGTGTCACATAGGCGGGCCGAGATAATGCAGCCATAGGCCGGCTCGCAGGCTTACAGTTTGTTAAACAATGCCACCCTGCGTCATGAGGTCAGTCAGATAAGGCAGCCGAGGCCGTCAAGTATGTGTGTGTGTGTGAGAGAGAGAGAGAGAGAGAGAGAGAGAGAGGTAGGTAGGTAGGTAGGGATGGGCGAACGTGGTTCAGAAGTTCGGAGTTCGGACCGAACTCGGTCTGTTTGGTCGACCGAACCGAACTTCTGAACCAAACTCAAATTTCAAACCGAACCGAACCGAATTTCAGAACTCAAAATTCAAACTAAACCAAACCAATCCGAATTTCCAAACTCCATTCTGTTCGCCCATCCCTAGGGAGAGGCAGGGCGGATGCCAGGCATTGGAAGGGAGGGACAGCCCCCAGCATAGGAGCAGTAGCTCTAGCCCAGATTGAGGAGGAGGAGAATCCCCATCCCGACTGCCCCTGGCATGGGATGCAGTGTGCCACTGCACCATCACTCTTTGTCCAGGGGCAACTCGGGGAATCCCAGCAGTGGAAGGTTCACCTTTAGGAACAACAAATTCTCCACCAACTTGGCCCCCATTCTCGTGCGGGAAGCAAATGTCCCCAGCCACAGAGAACATCCGCTAGCTGGGGACACTGGCTGGTGGGCAGGACAGGATACCCTTGACCACTTTCGACATGGCCGGCCACAAGTTGGCCTTGCCTGCCCAGTAGGCCAAGGGACCGCTGTTGGGATCAATCCATGGCTCCTCCTCCAGGTAGGTCTTCACTGCTGCTGAGGTGCCATCATACTGCCTCTGGTAGCTCTGGGTGGGCACCACCTGCCCCACTGCCCTCAGCCATGCTGCTTGCCCTTTTTTTCTGGGCCCCATGCTCCCCAGAGTGGCCTGCACACAGGAGGAGCTGCTGGCAGTAGGGGTCCTGCTGCTGCTGCTCATCTTGCTGCTGGTGCTGCTGCTACCGCTAGGGCTGGGGGCAGGGATAGACCCAGATGGCTGGAAGGGGTCGCTGCTCCCACCATCCCCAGGCACCCTTCCGGAGGCCATAGACCACTGTCTCATGTGCTATGTTGCCCTTGATCCTGGGGTCTGCCATGGTTTCCAGGATGTATTCCTTCCAGCGCAGGAGCTCATCAAAGCACGCACTCAGCTCTGCCTTCAGCTTCCATGCCAGGTCAAGCACCTCATCGGAGATCTTCCTGCCCGGAGGGCCACAATCCCACCCCCCCGAGAATCTTGTCCAGGATCTTCTGGAGACTATGCACCAGCAGGGTCACCTGGCTGAGGGTGGCGGTGGAGCTGCACACGGTCTCCATCACAGCCATGAATGGTCTCAGGACAAGAATGATGTGAGCTAGAATCTCCCATTCCTCCCTGCTGTACCCTGGAGGTTCCTCAATGTCTGTCTCCAGTTCCACCTGATGCAGGGCAGCTTTCTGCTCAAGAAGCCGCTTGAGCATCAGGAAGGTGGAATTCCACCTGGTGGAGACATCTTGGACCAGCTGGTGCACCGGGGACCCTTGCTCGGCCTGCTTCACCTGGAGGAGCTCGCTGCCCTTTATGCTCTGGTTAAAGAACCCTACCAGAATCCTCCCCCGCTCAACCAGGGAGCTAAGGTCTTGCCATTGCTGTTGTCCCCAGGTTGCTGAGCACTTGTCCATGCTTTACCACCTTTTTGCACACAGTGCACTGCACCTCTCTGGGATCATCTGCCCGCACCTGCTTAAAATGATCCCAGACTGAGGATTCCCGCCCCCCTCCTGTCTTCTGGCCTGCCCCAGCTGATGCACTTCTGCCAGAGCTGCTGGGAGGGGGAGAACTTGGTGGCACTGGTGACACAGCTCTAAGAGGAGGCTCAGCCATTGCCTCAGCTGCAGACATCTTCGCTGCGGCACTAGTGTCAGCCTCTTCCTCACTGTCCCCGATCACGGTGATGTCCCGTGAAGGGGAGTACTGGGACCCTGAGGCTAGACTTTCCATGTCCGCCATGCTGCTGGCAGTCTCCCTGTGCCCCCCTCTATACCTGCTAGTGCTCCTGCTGCTACTCCTCTCCCTACTGACATTGCCCGGGAATCGGGCCCTTCCTCTAGCAGCTGAGGTGGGATCCACTAGCTCTGGACTGCTGGGGATCACCTCGACAGTGGGGGATATTGGTGGCCCTGTAGGAACATCGCAAGCAGTCCCAGCACCTGCTCCAGAAGCACCAGCAGCAGAGAAAGATGCAGTCTCAAGTCCTGCAGGCTTTCCAGTGCCCTGCGTGCCAGTGGAGGAGGGCACTGCAGGAGGTGACACTGAGACGTTGAAGCCTGGGGCCCTAAAGCAGGCCTGCTGAGTTTGGGGCATAGTGATGTGCTCGGGCTACTGCTGCTGCCTGCTGCCACTCCCCTGGTATGGCCTCTTCTGCCTCTGGCACGTGCCCCATTGGCTCCCCTATGGGCAGCAGACCAGTCTCTCCTTCCCTTCTCCATTTCTACCTCCAATATAATGTTTTTATATTGTTTTTTTAATTGTTTTTTTAAATGTATTTAAATTTTTTATCTAATATTATATATATATATATATATATATATATATATATATANACACTAAAAAAATCTCTAAACACTATCTCTATCTCAGCTAACTCCTACAACTCTACTATCTCTAATCAAATATCTATCTATCTCTATATATATGGGATGGGGGGGAACCCAGAGAGGGGTACAAAACTGAAATGAAACCTAAATCAATCTAATGCTACTCAAAATGAATACAAAAACAGGGGAAGGGAATCAGGGATGGAATATATAGAGAGGGAGAGGTAAAGGATTCAATGGAGGGGGGAGGGAGGAAGGAAGATTGAACACAGGGAACACAGGGAGGGGTAAAAACAAAAAATAACACATAAATCTATCTAATATAATCTAAATAAATGATAATATGGAGGTAAATGGGTTGGATGCGTGAAATATGAGGAGGATGGTAATGGATTAGGAATAGGAAGGAACAAAAACTGTTGGGAGAGGGAGCCTTCTGAAACGCCTGCTGTTCAGGAACAGTGACTAGCTTAGAAAGTGTTGGGAAGGGGGGAGGCCAATGAGTTTTGTTTCTTGCTGCACCCGCCTCACCGCAAGCCCCATTGGCTCTGTGCAGCCTAGCCCGTGGCCAATCGCAGACTGCGAAGCCAGTGGTCTGAGGTGAAAAGGAATGGTGATTGGGTAGGCTAGCTGCTACTCCAAGCCTCTCTGCCCCTGGGGCCTGGAAGTCTGCTCCTCAGTTGACTCCCCCTCCCTGTCATGTTTTGTCTTCCTGTGACACATTTTTGCCACCTGAACTCAACCGAACGCGATCCGAACTGACCGAACTGTTCGGTCGTTTCGGCGTTCGGAATAGAGTTCGGTTCGGTCAGTTCGGGTTTGGGTTGGGTCATCCAAACAGGCCGAGTTTGGGCCGAACTCCAAACTTCCAAACCGCGTTCGCCCATCCCTACTCCAAAGTTCCAGTTCTAAGTATTGACAGGAATCACTGCACCACCTCCATGATGTGCCACGGATGTTGTTCACTGTTACTCAGTTCTTTCTTCCTCTACAGGATCTAATGATGCACTCATGGTGTTGTTTTTCATTGGAGAATTGCTCTTTAGTGGTGTGACTGCTCTGGCTTTTACCTAAGAAAAACAGTGTCTTTGGTCCCCATTTGGGGAGGGATGATTGCAATGCTAGCAGTTGATGTTTGCCCAAGGGGTCCCTGCTCTGCTCCTCCAGATGTGTCTTTGAGGTTCCGTGATGCTCAAGGTCTGTAACCCTGTGGACATCTTTCTCATCAGGGTCCATGACCCTGGGGCATCTTCTTCCTTGGGATCCCTCCTGGTGTCTCCCTGTTAGCATCTTTCTGCCCCTATCCACCACAGCAGTCACACCAATCAGGTTACCTGACAAACTGGCCCTTTTCACATAGACACTCTAACACTGATAAAATGGATGTTGCATTTTATTATACATGTTGCAGGGCACCCATCGAGCACACCTGCAGCCCTGCAACATGTATAATAAAATGCAACACGCATTTTATCAGTGTTAGAGTGACTGTGTGAGAAGGGCCATTGGGTGTCTTTAGACATAAAGATCGGGTGTCACAACCCCTAAGCACGTGTTTCGCCATTATGTGTAAGCGGTGAGCACCAAAACAATCCCAACACTCATTTGGCCACATGCTGAACATGTGATGTGCACACCATTGCATCACAAGGACAATTTGTGTGTTTCAGCTGAACACATGGCCAGTGCTGTATCTAATGATATCGTGTGACGTGTTAGCAGGTACAACATGGTGAACGAGGCAACAGTGCTTGCGTGATGAGATTGGGTGACGAGCAAAACACTGATTTGCCCCAAGATGGGGTGTGTGTCTAAGTAGCGCCACATAGTGAACACAGGGCCAAACCGGTGTTCATATCAAGGTCAAAACACACATTCAGACACCCATTGATGTTATGTCTAAAGACACCCATTGTCACTCACCCATCCTAGCTAGGCCCTTGGGAGTACCTGATTCTTGCTTGCCACTTTGGTCCACCCATCTCTCACTCACTGGGCTCCCCTAGCCTAGCTGTGTCCCATCTTAACTCTCTGCCTAGGTACCCCACCCCCTCTCTCTCTCTCGACAGGTGGAATGGCATTTCATGCTTCTCCTGGACCCGTACATCAGGGTCCAACAGTGCCTCCCTCCGCTGCTTCCAAGGACTAAGCTGCCACTGTGGCTCACCATTACTAACCCCTACTAACTATTAGCCCCAAGGTACTAAAAAGGAAGAGGTTCTTCCCCTAAGGTTGAAACAATAAGCAACAATTTCTTTTACTTGTGAGTACTTTTGCCATATTGGGAGCAGGGATCAATTTCCTGATGATTTCCTGATACTTATGTGATTTCTCAGTTCTCTCAATACCATGAGATACTGATCATTACCAGGTACCATTCATTTACCCCTTACTGCTTTGCTGAGGGTACCGTTTTACTTTCTGGTTTGTTTCCACATTTCTGAGCCAATCACTGTGCAAATAGCCCACCCCTTAATCTCCTCCTAGTGCCTCACGTCCAATCCAGTGCCTCCAATCAGAATTGTTCTTCTATGTTGTTCCCTTTCCTTTGACCAATGTACAACTGGACTGCAGATACCTGTGTATCAGCTAGGGCTGAAACAAGAATGCACAGCGTTCTCACAAACATCTGCAAAATTCTTGCAACCACTGGCGAAATCTCACATGATCTCACTGAGGTTTTTGAGAATCTTGTGAGATTCTCAAATGTCTTCCAAAACACTCTGCACATGTGCAAAATGGCCACCATGGACATTCTGTGCATCCCCACTGGCCATTTTGCTCATGCACAGTGTTAAGAACATAAGTAGTGCCATACTGAGTCAGACCAATGTTTCATCAAGTCCAGCATCCTGTCCTCTAACAGTGGCCAATCTCGATCGCATGGAAGAAGAACCAACGGTCACAATGGGCAATCCATTCCCCGTTGTTCTCTCCCAGTTCCCGACAGTAAGAAGTTAATCCTGTAAGCTACTTGGTTAATAACCATTAATGGACCTACTCTCTAAGAAATTATCCAGTCCTTTTTTAAACCCAGCTATACTACTGGCTTTGACAACAGTTCTCTGGCAACAAATTCCATAGGTTAATTATGTGTTGAGTGAAAAAGTACTCCCTTTTAAAATATATATATCCGCAGGCAGCTAGTTTCATGGAGCGTCCCCTGGTTCGAGTACCATTTGAGATGGTAAATAACCATTCCCTATCAACTTGTTCCATACCACTCAAGATTTTATAAACTTTTATCATGTCCCCTCTCAGTCTTCTAAAATTCTAATATTCTATTGGCTTTTTTGACTGCTGCTGCACATTGGGCTGAGGATTTCAGTGTATTGTCCACAATCACTCCCAGATCCTTTTCCTGAGTGGTAACTCCTAGCTTAGTACCCAGAATTGTGTACTCATAGTTTGGATTATTTTCCCCTATGTGCATAACTTTGCATTAGTCCACATTAAATCTCATCTGCCATTTAGATGCCCAGGCACCCAGTCTCGTAAGATTCTGTTGCAGTTTTTCACAGTCTGCTCGTGTTTTATCTACCTTGAATAACTTGGTGTCACCTGCAAATTTGATCACCTCACTCTTAACGCCCTTTTCTAGATCACTAATGAATACATTAAATAGCACCGGTCCCAATACAGATCCCTGGGGCACACCACTTTTTACATCTTTCCATTGTGAAAACTGACCAGTCCTACTCTTTGCTTCCTATCCTTTAACCAGTTACCGGTCCATAGTAAGACAATATCCCATGACTTTTTAATTTTCTCAAGTGTCTTTTATGTGGGACCTTATAAAATGCTTTCTGGAAATCAAGGTACATGATATCTGCTGGGTCTCCCTTGTCCACATGCTTATTTTTACCCTCAAAGAATTCCAACAGATTAGTGAGGCATGACTTACTTTTGCTAATTCCGTGTAGACTATTCCCCATTAAGCCATGTTTATCAATATGCCCAGTGGTTCTGTTCTTAATAGGGATGGGTGAATGCGGTTCGGAAGTTCGGTGTTCGACCCAAACTCGACCTGTTTGGATGCCCGAACCCGAACCCGAACATACCGAACCGAACACCAAACGGCAAAATGGCCAAACACTTCGGTCAGTTCGGATCACGTTCGGTTAAGTTCGGGTGGCTAAAAGGAACGTGGTCTACTGTCACTCTGTCAGGTCACTGGAAGGCCAAAAGTAGCAAGGAGGGGGAAGTCATCTGACTCAGCTAGGAGCAGACTTCCAGGCACCAGGGGTGGAGGGTGGCGAGTGGTTTGGAGTAGCAACCAGCCTGCCGAATCACCATCCCTTTTCGCCTCAGACCACTGGCTTGGCAGTCCGCGATTGGCCACGGGCTAGGCTGCACGTAGCCAATGGGGCTTGCGGTGATGCAGGCGCAGCAAGGAACAAAACTGTCTGCCTCCCCCCTTCCCAATACCTTCTGAGCTAGTCACTGTTCCTGAGCAGCAGGCGTTTCAGAAGGCTCCTTCACCCAGCATTTTCCAACTCCCCAATCCATTGCAATCCTCCTCCTATTTCACCCATCCAACCCATCTACCCCCATATTCTCATTTATTTACATTAGCTTTGATAGATTTAGTTGTTATTTTTTGTTTTTATCCCTCCCTGTGTTCAATCTTCAATCTTCCTCCTTCCCTCCCCCCTCCATTGAATATTCCCTCCCCATTCCCTTCCCCTGTTTTTTTGATTCATTAGAGTAGTAGTATATTATTAATTTATAGATTGATTTAGGTTTCATTTCAGTTTTGTACCCCTCCTTGTCTTGTTTGTGATTGCCCCCCAACCCCCATCCCATATATTCATAGGTAGATAGATAGGATTAGGTCGATACATTTTTGTTTGAGTAGTTTAGTTTAAGGTTTACTGATAGAGTGAGTTTACTGTTTTCTGTGATTCAGCTTTAGGGTTTGTTGGAGTTATTCATAGCATTTAGAATACATTTATTAGTTAGGTAGTTAGTTAGTTATTAGTGTAGATATAGAGATATAAATATTTGATAAAAAAATTCAATAAAATTTTTTTAAAAAATTATATATTAAAAAACATTGTTTTTTTCGGGAGAAATGGAGAAGGGAAGGAGAGGCCGATCTGCTGCCCGTAGGGGAGGCAATGGGGCACGTCCCAGAGGCCGTGCACGAGGAGCAGCAGCAGGCAGCAGCAGTAGCCAGAGGCAGAGCGCCTCACCCCCTCCCAAAATCAGGAGGCCTGCTTTAGGGGCCCAGGGTGCTCTGCAACGTCTCCTGGCAGTGCCCTCCACTGACACTCAGGGCACTGGAAGGCCTGCAGGACTTGAGGCTCAGGCTGCTGCATCTGTGTCTGCTGTGCGTGGTGATGGAGCAGGAGCTGGGGCTGCTTCTTCTACCGATGTTCCTCCAGGGCCACCAATGTCCCCCACAGTCGAGGAAATCCCCAGTAGCCCAGAGCTGGTGGATCCCACCCCGGCTGCTAGAGGCAGGGCCCGATCCCCGGGCAATGCCAGTACTAGGGACTGGGAGAGGAGGAGTGGCAGCAGCGGCAGCTGCAGCAGCACTAGCAGCCACAGAGGGGGGCACAGGGAGAGTGCCAGCAGCATGGCGGGCACGGGCAGTCTACCCTCCGGGTCCCAGTACTCCCCTTCTGGGGACATCGCCATGATCGCTGGGGACAGTGAGGAAGAGGCAGCAGTCAGTGACACTAGTGCCGCAGAGGATCAGGATATCTATGTCCATGTCCATGAGGCAATGTCTGACCCTCCTCCTCCCAGAGCTGCATCACCACCAGTGCCACAAAGTTCTCCCTCTCCCAGCAGCACTGGCAGCAGCACGTCTGCCGGGGCGGGCAAGAAGGCAGCAGGAGGGGGAAAAAAATCCACTGTCTGGGAGCATTTTAAGCAGGTGAGGGCAGATGATCCCAGAGAGGTGCAGTGCACGCTGTGCCAAAAGGTGGTGAAGCGTGGGCGGGCGCTTGCCAACCTTGGCACAACTGCAATGGCCAGGCACCTGAAGGCATGCCACAGTGCTGTGTTGCTGAGCGGGAAGGCAGGCGAAGTGGATGCCAGCGGGTTCCCGACTCCAGCGGCCAGTCGCCCGGCCCATTCAGCGGGCCAGCGTTCTGCAGCTACTGCTGCTGCCTCTACCAGCAGCAGGAGCATTATGGGGGCAGAAAAACTGCAGGAGCCTCCCCAGCAGCACCGCCAGTCCACCATGGAGGAGATGGGGTGGGGTGATGTGTCAAGGCCATCGGCAGGGCGCCGTGGCACAGGCTTCCAGGAGAAAGGCAAGCGCTTGGTGGCCAAGATGATTGCCCTGGATGGCCAGCCCTTGTCCATTGTGGAGGACAAGGGCTTCCAGTGACTGATTCGGTTCCTGGCCCCCAACTTTATGCTGCCTTCCCACTCCACCCTGAGTCGGACTGTGGTCCCACAGCTCTATAGGGCTTTAAAGGAGGGAGTGAGGGAGCAGCTTGCAGGGGCTGGGGGGGCCACGGTCCACTTTACCATGGACCTGTGGTCTGCCAGAAATGCCCAGCATGCCTACCTGACAGTGATGGAACACTGGTGGCAGGACGCAGAGGCAGAGCTTGGCAGTGACAGGAGGGGACCTGAACCAGGGTATAGGTGGGCCCTGCTTCAGGCCCAAGTTATGGACAGCTCCCACACTGCGAGGAACCTAGGGGCAGCCCTGGTCACCATGGTGAGGGAGTGGCTCACACCAGGCACGGCCTTCACCAAGGGATGTGTGGTCATGGACAACGCGGCCGATATCCTTAAGTCAGTCTGTGACGGGGGCTTCACGAGCATCCCTTGCGCTGCACACACCCTCCATCTTGTGGTGAAGGACCCTCTGGGTTTGGGGGAGAAGGGGATTGGGTCAGGCACCCTTAGCTCCTTGGTCGAATGGGGGAGGAAGTTGGTGGGCTTCTTCAACCGGAGCATGAAGGGCAGCAAGCTCCTTCGGGGAAGCAGGCCGAGCAAGGGTCCCCGGTGCACACCCTTATCCAGGATGTCTTCACCCGGTGGAACTCCACCTTCCTGACGCTTGAGAGGCTTCTTGAACAGAAGCCGCCCTGCATCAGGTTGAACTGGAGACAGACATCGAGGCACCTCCAGGGTACAACAGGGAGGAATGGGAGATTATATCCCAAACTGTCTCTGTCCTGAGACCATTCCTGGGCGTCACAGAGACATTGAGCCACTCCACCGCCACCCTCAGTGAGATGACCCCGCTGGTGCATAGTCTCCGCAGCAGCCTGGATGAGATTCTGGGGGCAGGGGGCGTGATCGTGGCCCTCAAGGCAGGAGAATGTGCGCTGAGGCGATAGACCTAGCTCAGAAGTTGAAGGCGGGCCTGAGCGCACGCTTCGAAGACCTCCTGCACCGGGACGATTATGTCCTGGCAACCATGCTGGACCCCAGGATCAAGGGCAGCATGGCACA
>QEPC01006212.1:60199-82770 GCA_003113815.1 Sphenodon punctatus
CCGGGGCCAGAATCCGATTCCTCTCTGAAATGGGAATACATAAGAACACCAAGTAAATATCATGCATTTATGATGATGCCTCTAATCCTCCCTTCTTGGGGTGCTCATAGGGACAGCAACTAAAAAAAACCATAAAGAAAAGCACGTGCAAATCCTGCCCTCCCAGGGGTGCTAGGGGATGCGAGATATTGCAACTAGAAAGCCCCTGGCTGGCACGTTCAAATACTGCTGCCCTCCTTGAGGTGCTAGGGATGGCGATGTGAGATGTGAGCCTGGCTGGAGGAATGAGACTGCCCTTATTTGGGGGTGCGTAGGGAATGGGATGGCAACTGGAGAGTGGAGACCCTTGATAGCCTGGCACATGTTTTGGTGGGGATGCTCATGCCTGACTGCTGGAAGAGTACCCCATACTACAGTACCCTCTCTCTCTGTGGCAGACATCCGCTGCCACCCGCTGTTGACCACTGTTTGTGCCTGACTGATGCCCACCACCCATGCACCCACCCGCACGCCAGTGAGCTGAGCTCACTGTAACTGATACAGCCTTTTTTGTCTTAAAAGTTAAAAAAAAAGGTTTACAAACCTGCCAGGAATGGCAGTAGAGCCCACCGCTTCCTCCTCATCCAAAGAGGAAGCCAGTGCCACTGGTGCTACAGGAGGTGTAGCAGGGGCAGCGGCCTCCACTTGTTCCTCCTCCTCCTCCTCCTCCACCCGCAAATGTGCCCCCAGCCAGAGGATGTGAAGAGCCTTCTTCATTTTTTTTTCTTTTTTCAAAAAACCCACACACCAACAGTCACCCACAACACACACCAACCACCCAAACACACAGCACAGCCAAACCCAACACAATCACAGCCAAAACACACAAACTAATCAGCCACCAAATCAAACACACACACATTCGCCTCACAGCTCCACACGCACACAAATTTCTGGTTTCCGGCGTGCTCATGATATTTTTAGGCTGAACGCCAAACGCCGAACACTGAACACCAAATGCGATCTCAGCGATCCACCCGAACGGCTGACACCCGAACGGCCGACACCCGAACGACCGACACCCGAACATGGCCGAACCGAATGGCCGAACGTGAACTCGGCGATCCACACGAACATATGAACCCAAACACACGAATCAAATGCGGATGAACCGAATGGCCGAACCCGAACCGCGATCTGTTCACCCATCCCTAGTCTTAATGATAGTTTCCATCATTTTGCTCGGCACAGATGTCAAGCTTACTGGTCTGTAGTTTCCCCAGGATCACCTCTGGATACCTTTTTAAATATCGGGGTTACATTTGCCACCCTCCAGTCCTCAGGTACAGTGAAAGATTTTAGCGGTAGGTTACAAATTACTAACAATAGACCTGCAATTTCATATTTGAGTTCCTTTAGAACCCTGGGGTGAATACCATCTGGTCCTGGTGATTTGTTAGTATTTAGTTTGTCAGTTTGCTCTAGGACCTCTTCCAGAGTCACGTTGATTTGTGACAGCTCTTCCAATTCATCACTTACAAAGTAAGGTTCAGGTGTGGGTATTTCGCCAACATCCTCTGTAGTGAAGACCGAAGCTAAGAACTCATTCAGCTTCTCTGCAATGTCCTTTTCCTCCCTGGTCATCTAACAGCCCAACTGTGGGTGATTTCAGATGTGACGCAGTTAAATTCACCACGGTGAATGGCTTCACCGTGGGCCATGGTGGGATGCGCAGCCCCAACAGACGTAACAGGGGCGGCATCACCACCCGGGGCCAACCAAAGAAAAAACAGACCGGGGGAACCCAACAGATGTGACGCAGTGGCAAGAACCAAGGTGGGAGCCCCAAAAGGCCCAAGGGTCACGCGGATGCAAACATGGCTGTCTGAGGGCAAAGGAAGGAAAAGATGGCAGAGGGCCACACCCAGGGAAGGGAAACACGAAGGGAGGGGTGGAGGGAGATGCAGCGCTCGCAAACAGCAGCGCCACAGAAGGCGCGCGGACTTCAAAACCGGAAGTACACACATACAACCAAGGGGAGCGGAGCATGGGGGCAGAGGGAGGCACACATCAAGGGGGGGGGACAGGGAACCTCCTGGCCAGTCGGATGCATGGGAGGTGGGGGGGCAGGAGCCCAGCGGGCAAGGGGAAGGGGGACCCAGCAGCCAAAGGAGACAGGAGGCAGCACAAGGCACAGTGAAGCACAACAGGCATTTATTGAGGATACAAGCGGCACTGGCCAGGCACAGAAGCATACAGCACGGGAGTGAGCGGAGACAGGGTGTGGGAGAAGGGGCAGCAGCAAGGGGGGCATGGGGCGCAGTCCAGGAGGGGAGGAACCCGCACAATGGCCCACCACGGAGCCAGGGTCCTATGGAGAAGCACACCCAGTGCGTGAGGGGAGGCACCGGACGAAGGCACGGAAAGCCCCCCCCATCCACATGGGGGAGGAAGGCCATGGGGGCCCCTCAGTCACAGTCTCCAAAGCAGCCAGGTGGCCGGTTGAAGGCTGGGTCATGGCTGAGGGCCACCAAGGCAGGGGAGGAGCCCCTGCCCCATGGAACAGGGGCCCCCAGGCCAGGTGCAGGAGAGCGGGGCACAGGGGTGGGGGAGGCAGCTCACAGAGACAGAGGGCTGTCAGCCACATGTCCACAGGAGGCCACACGGAAGGTTCAGGGGCAGAGGATGCAGGTCCCAGGTGAGAGGGCGACAGGCAGGTGGGCGGAGGTGGGTCACAAAGGGCCCAGCTGTCCCAAGGAGGCAGCAAGCATTGGCATGAGCACCCAGGACACAGGTGGAAGGAAGGTGCTGAGGAGGCAGCCGGATGTCAGATGGGCCCGGCACACCCTAGACCCAGATGCAGGGACTCCCATCGGGTGGAGGGGGCGATAACAACAGCAGGTGCACATGGTGGGGTCATTGCCACAGTCCCCGGAAGAAGTCTTGCCAGGCCATGTGGAAGCAGATCAGGTAGAAGGCCTCAAAGAGATCCGTAGAGCCCATCCTGATTTGCACATCAGAGTGGCTGCACACCTCTGACAGGGCCACCAGCTCCGGCCCGGGGGGGGAGCCATAATCATCTGCAGGGGGCCAGAGCAGGTGGGACAGCTCCAGAAGATGGTAGTAGGCAGTCCCGTGGGAGTGTGGATACCCACGGGCACCATGCATGCTGATGAAGTAGGACAAAGACAAGGCAGGGCCACCCTCACACAGGCAGGTCACATATCCCGGGAAGGCACACACAGAGAGAGTGGAGGCCATCTCAGCAGTACTCCACGTTGCAAGGCCCCCCATTGTCTCCGGTACGTGACCCTCATGGAAGGAAGCGAGCCCCAGCTCCTCACAGTGCACGCGGCAGTCGCCAGCGGTCGCGACATAGTCAAAGCACAGCATTCCAAAGCTCAGGCACCGATACGCATCTGGCCGGGTAGGCAAGGAGCGCAGGCAGCACTGAACGATGGGCAAACACCACAGGTCACAAAGGGCCATCCTCTCCCGGGCGGTCCAGGCTCAGACAGAGCCCCCGGAGCCTCCGAGCGAGACCTCGGACTGAGATGCAGCTGCCATGGTACAGCTCTCGAAGGGTCTGAGCCGCAGTGGCCATGGGGGCAGCATGGGATGTGTGGCCGGGGGGCCGGACAGGCAGACGGGGGCTGCCAAGGCCGATGGATAACTTCAAGATGGGAACAATGGGGCCGCTGTGGAGGGATGTGAAGGGAGTGGGCAGCGCACAGCTGCCAGCATGCAAGGCCGGACAGCCCCATGCATACACACCTGCAAGAGGAGATAGAAACAACAGTACGCATACTCACAGGGAGAAGCAGCGGTCAGGGGGTCAAGGCCCCAGGCCCAGGGGGCTGCACAGGGTTCCCCCTATGAGGGACCAAAGCCAGCACCAGAGGGAGTGCAGTGGGGCCCCAGGGCACCCCAGCTCGCCACCACCACCGTCCTACACCCCATGCAGGAGATGGTGCTCCCGGCCTGATAGCCCGATGAACGGCCACCGGTGCTCACCCTTAGGCCAATGGGGGATGGGAAGCATGCATATATCTGGCACAGGTGCATGTTCAGGGGCGGAAGCAAGCGCACCTTTCCACAGCCTCGACCCCGACCAATGGAACGGCCACACCCGCAGGGATGGATCGCGTCCAGTTGGGAGCTCGCATAGCCCTGCTACAGGAGGTTGCAGAGTGGTTCCGGGAGCACGTGGCACTGCTGAGGCTCATCACAGAGGAGCTGGACGGGATGCATGCAGAGCAGTGGTACATGGCCAGGGTGGGGGCGTGCACCCGTCACGTAGCTAGCAGGGCCTGATGGCTCCTAGCCCTGGGGACGGCACAGCGGCTCGGACTGGCCTACAGCAGG
Organism: Sphenodon punctatus; assembly: GCA_003113815.1. NCBI lineage: Eukaryota > Metazoa > Chordata > Lepidosauria > Sphenodontia > Sphenodontidae > Sphenodon > Sphenodon punctatus. The sequence continues at coordinate 64,544 of QEPC01006212.1, forward strand.
TCACTGTTATAAGCCAATAACTTACCAGTCGACATCAGGAGCCTGCTGTCCAGGAGCGCATGGGAGAGGGATGCCAGGTACCTAGCTCTGCAGCTTGACATGCCCATCCAGAGGTGCACGTGGGCTGTGCTGAGGGCTCATCAGTGGTGGCAGAGGGTGCTGGCACGGTGGGATGATGTCACCTGGGTCAGACACTTCCGAATGGACAGGCGCACCCTCATGCGTCTGGCAGAGCGACTGCTGGAGTGGCTCGAGCCCCTGAGGGAACCCATCCCCATGCCACAGCGGGTCGCCATTGCTGTGTGGGCCTTGGACACCCCAGACTCCTGCCATTCCGTTGCCCAGCTCTTTGGGGTGGGGTTCACAACTGTGGCGTACCTGGTGCAGGACTTCTATGAGGCAGTGGAGGGGGTGCTCATGGAGCGCGATATCCAGCTGATTGATCAGGACACTGTTATGGTGGGTTTCCGGGACCTGGGCTTCCCAATTGCCTGGGGGCGATCGATGGCACCCATATAGCGATCCTGTGGCCCCCAGACGACGATGTGGCCGAGTACATAAACCGACACGGGTACCACTCACTGCAGCTCCAGGGCCTGGTGAACCATCAGGGGTGCTTCACGGACATATTCACCGGGCACTCAGGCCGCAGTCATGACGCACGCATCCTCACCATCTCCCCGCTGTTTGCCTGCATGTACAGGGGGGACTTCGCAGACATGCGAATGACCTGGATAGAGGGGGATGATGATGCCCCCATGCATCATTGGCGACCCAGCATATCCCCTGAAGCGATGGATGATGAAGGCATTGCCAGTACCCGTCACCTCAGCTCAGAAGTGATACAACACCTGCCTCAGCACAGCTCGCACCATGGTCGAGAGGTCCTTCAGTGCCCTCAAGCAGCGTTGGTGATGTCTAGCTGGCTGACTGGAGTATACGGTGAAGACCTCCTCCCTTGTCATTGGAGCCAGCTGTGTCCTCCACAACATATGTGAGTCAGACGGGGCCGCTCTGGAGAACACCCCCTCCCACCGCCTGCCTGGCCCGGTACCACTGTATGCTGACGTGCCAAACCCCCACGAGTACCAGTATGCCAAGCGCATCAGGGCAGCACTGGCTCATCACGTTGAGCACCTGGACCATCCCTGAGGCCCCTGCCAACCGGACCCTCCCAACCGGACCTGCACCATGACCGCAGCCACACTGATGCTGCTGTAGCCCTGTACCTGCCTGAAATAAAGCACTTGGACAGATTTACGTGTGCCAACGATGTTTTATTGTGCTCCCTCATTCCCACCCATTCCCCCGGTACACCCGTGTGCCCTTGTGCCCATCCCCCCTTCCACCACCCCCAGTGGTGCCGGGTGCCCCCTCCCTTCCCCATCCACTATGCTGCCCTGCCCCTCCCCCTCTCCCTGGTGCCACTTGGCCGGCCCGTCCCCCAGCGAACTGCTGCTATGTTGGGGCCTGGCAGACCGGCTGCTGCCTTCGCAGATATGGGGGAATGGGTCCCCGGATCTGCGGTCCCTGATGCTGTTGGGGTGGTGGGGTTGTAGCTCTGGCAGGGCCTGTGGTGCGACCAGTGGGGGTGGAGGGGGCATGGCACCCAGTGGGGCTGCTGCCATGATGAAGGTACTCAGGGCCCCTACCTGCAGGAGGAGGGATGTGCCCTGCTCGAACGAGTGGTCCAGCTTCTGCCTGAGCTCCACGGCCTGGTGATCCTGCTGGTCCAAGTGGTCCTGGAGTGCCTCCAGTTGCCAGTTCATGTCCCGCCTCAGCAGCCGCCGGTCCTTCCTCATCTCTGCCACCAGCGCCCGGTCCCTCCCCTCCACCTGTTGCAGTGCCCTCGTTGTCCCCTCCTCCAGCCGGTTGACAGCTGCCAGAATCTCCTCCGTCTGGCGTCTGCTGGTTGACACTAGCTCCTGTGCGAGGTCCTCCCTCCACCTGCATGCCCACGCTCGGTGCTCCTGCATCCTCTGGTCCAGCGAAACTGACCGCCCCTGGCCACGGCCCTCCTGTGCTCGATGTGGCTCTGTGGAGCGATATAGGGGTCAGTTCATCATGTGGGGTGCCATTCCCCAGCCCCCCTTCTGTCTCCGTGCTCTGCACGCTCCTCCCCCCACCCCCAGCATGGGCACCACCCACCTCCTGTGCCACTCCCTCTGCATGTGCCCCATCCCTGCCTTTGGGGCTGTGGGGGATGGCCAGCTGCCATCCCCTTCCACCGCCTTGGCCCCCCCTCTCATTGGGGTCCATGAGTGTGCCTTGCCTTGCCCTGCCCTTACCTGCTCCCTCGGTGTCCATTCCCTCCGAAGCTGGGCGTTTGCTGGGGATTCTGTCTGCCTGGTCACCGGGTTGGCAGCCTGTGTGGTTCAGGGTGACAGTTTCCTTCTCCCCCTCCACCTCCTCAGAGTCCGCTGGGGTGTGTGTGCCCACACTGGAGGTAGGGCTGGGGGTGCATCGGCCGCGTGTGCCCGAGGTCCCTGACATCTCCTCCGTGTTGTCCATGCCCTGTGCCAGGGATTACTCAGGGATCTCCAGCTGCAAGGGGGGGTGTCCTCCTCCATGGGCCGGTCCTCCCAGGCACCCCCTCCTACCAGACGTCGGGCCACTATGGAGCCCTTGTGATGCAGTACCCGGCTCAGCACGTCCATGGGGGGGTGGCGTGTCGCCTGCCCAAAGCGTTGGTTGTTATCCACTATGTCCTTGAACCCCATTTTCAGTTCCTTTATTTTTGTCCGGCACTGTGTGGGCGTTCTGTCATATCCGCCCTCCCCCATCTCCATGGCTATCTGGGAGAACACCTGTTCATTCCTGGCTTTGACTGCCAGCTCGCCCTGCATCTCGGGTGTTGCCCAGTTGGCAATGAGGTTCTGGGTCTCCTGGAGCCCCCACTGACCCCCCATTTGGTACCTCCGTCTGGGTGCCGGCCCCTCCACTGCCTCTTCCTCTTCTGCGGCCACCGCCTGGCCCTGTCTCCCTACGGCCTCAGCTTCCTCTGGGGTGCGTTCCCTCTTGCTGGTCTGTTTGGGGGACAAATGGGGGCTGCTGGGTGGGCTCCTGGTGGCTGTGGTCCCTCCCTCCCTCCCATGCCCCTCCTCTCCCCTGCTCCGACCCACCCGCTCCCAGCTCTTTCACCACCACCCACATTTGACTGCAGTTGACTGTGGTGAATGCCAGAAACGTAACATCTGAAATCACCCTGACTCTCTAGCAGACTTCCTGCTTCTGATGTACTTGAAAACGTTTTTATTATTAGTTTTAGCAACTTTAGCAAGTTGCTCCTCAATTCCTTTTTGGCCTGTCTTATTCACTTTTTACATCTACTTTGGCAACGCTTATGCTCTTCCCTATTTCCCTCATTGGGACTCTCTTTCCATTTTTTAAAGTATGCCCTTTGGGGTCCAATAGCCTCCTTCACCTCACCATTTAGCCACACAGGCAGACGTTTTGTCCTCTTCCTACCTTTCTTCATTTGTGGAATACATTTAATGTGAGCTTTTAAGATAGTGTTTTTAAATAGTCTCCATGCTGCTGGTAGATAATTAATTCTTGTAACGGCTCCTTTAAGTTTCCCTCTAACTAGCTTCCTCATTTTTATATAGTTTCCCTTTCTAAAGTTATATGTTACCGCAGTGGTTTTATTTGGCATTTTCCCTCCGTGAGTATGTCAAATTTAATTATTAGGGATGGGAATTTCGGTTTCGGATAAAACCGAAAGTACCCAAAAATGGCCATTTTGGATTAATCTGAAATTTCGGTTCTTTTTCTGTTTCGGTATTATCGAATCTTTTGCATTGATTTTTTGTACCAGATTTTTAATATTGCAGTTTGTTCCCCCATTGAAAAAACGCAATGTTAAAAATCCGGTACACAAATCAATGCAAAAGATCCGATAGTACCGAAACAGAAAAAGAACCGAAATACATGAGAACCAAAACTGAACTTCACCGAAACCGAAATTTTGCCCAGCGTCCCATTCCTATTGATTACATTATGATGACTAATTGCCCAGCGGCTCCAGCACCATTACCCCTTGCATTAAATCCTGCACTCCACTTTGGACTAGATCCAGAGTGACTCCTTCTCTTGTTGCTTCCAGGATGAGCTGCTCCAGGAAGCAGTCATTTTGACATCTAGAAATTTTATCTCTGCATCCCGCCCTGATGAGACATTCACCCAGTCGATATGAGGGTAATTGTAATCACCCATTATTACTGCGTTTCTGACTTTAGTAGCTTGTCTAATCTCCCTTAGCATTTCACAGTCAGTCTCACTGTCCTGGTCAGGAGGATGATAGTATAGGCCGACCACTATACACTACCCCGTTATACATGGAATTTCTATCCACAGAGATTCCAGAGTACCATTTGCTTCCTTTAAAATATTAATCCTGCTTGACTCAGTGTTGTCTCTTACATATAGCACCAACCTACCACCAGCTCAATCTACTCTGTCATTTCAATATATTTTGTATCCTGGTAATATCGTGTCCCATTGGTTGTCCCGAGTCATTCCACCATGTGTCTGAGATTCCTATGATGTCTATATCCTCATTTAACACAATACACTCTAATTCTCCCATCTTACTTTTTAGACTTCTAGCATTTGTATATAGACTTTTAAATGTATCCTTTTTATTTTTAATCTGTTTATTGTAAGTAACTGTTAGTTATTTGGGAATCAATAGAGTTTGACTGTTGCAAACTGATTTCCACCCAAGCTCCCTGGGTATTTTTCCTGTCTTCTATATTAGGATGCTCTAATTTCCCTGAAATAACGGCATATTTTTCAGCTGCCTTAGTCTGACCCACATGCTACTCAGCACCTGTCAGCTCTCCCCCAATTTTTAGTTTAAAGACTGCTCTATCTACTTTTTAATGTTTAGCACCAGCAGCCGGGTTCCCCTTTGGTTAAGGTGGAGCCCATCTCATCTGTATAGGCAATCCCTTCCCCCCAAAGTTCCCCAGTTCTTAATTATTTGAAAGCCCACTTCCCTGCCCCATCGTCTCATCCACACATTGAAAATTAAGAGCTCACCCTGCCTCTGGGGTCCTGCACGTGGAACTGGGAGCATTTCTGAGAATGCTACCCTAGAGATTCTGGACTTCTATCTCCTACCTAGAAGCCTAAATTTAGCTTCCAGAACCTTCCTGCTACTTTTTCCTATGTTGTTGGTACCCACATGTACCATGAAAACTGGCTCCTTCCCAGCACTCTCTAGAATTCTTTCTAGGTGACGTGTGAGGTCCACTACCTTTACACCAGGCAGGCAAGTTACCACATGGTCCTCACACCAGCAACCCAGCTATCTACATTCCTACTAATCAAATCACCAACTACCACACCAACTGTTCTTTGAGGTTTTTTGGAGACCCCCAAATGCTCTGTGCATGTGAAAAATGGCCACCATGACAATTCTGTGCATGTGCAGACCCTTCCCCAGTGGCTATTTTTCAGATGCGCAGAATGTTTTGGGGGGCATTTTTGTGGCTTTCAAGAATTTCACAAGAATGGTAGTGAGAACACTAATTCTTGTAAGATTCTCAACCCAGAAAATCTCATCGAGAAGCCAATTCTCAATGAGATTTTTGGCCACACCAAAAACTCTTTTCACCCTTATTATCAGCCAATGAGTGACAAGGAAGTACAAGGGAAAACGTGTTAGAAATGCAATATTGCATCGGTATTACCTCTTGGGATTTGAAATGGATGGCAAAGCAGTAAATGGGAAAGCAGAGGACGGGTAGCATAGAAATCTGACAATATAAATAAATGGGATCCTGCTGTAGATCTCTTTTTCAACTGACCCAGACCCTGCTGTCTCGTTGCTGTCCCAGTGTTTGGAGGCCATGGCAGAATGGATGTGGCAGAGCAGACTGAAACTCAACCCCGATAAGATGGAGGTGATGTTGGTGGGGAGAGCGAGGGAGGTAGTGGCCCCCCTGATTGGGGGGGTTTGCCCTCCTATAGCTCAGCAGGTCCTGAGTCTGGGGGTGGTGCTGGATGCAGAGCTCCACCTGGAGCGGTAGGTGGAGTTAGTTGCAAAGGCGGCTTTCCGCCAGTTGCACCTGGTGCGGGGGCTGCGTCCGTATGTCTCCGGCCCGGACCTGGCCTCCCTCATCCATGCCTTCATCCCCTCGAGGCTGGACTACTGCAACGCGCTCTACGTGGGGCTTCCCTTGTGCCTGGTTCAGAAGCTTCAGCTAGTGCAGAATGCGGCGGCCCGTCTCTTTATGGGGACAGGTTGCCGGGAGCACATTACACCTGTGCTCCGGACTCTGCACTGGTTGCCGATAGCGTGCTGAGCCAGGTTCAAGGTTTTGGTGTTGATCTATAAAGCCCTTCATGGTCTGGGCCCCTCATACCTCCGCACCCCAGAGCGGATCCTTTGGTCTGCCGGGGGTGCCTTCTTGGAGGTCCCCCGTGCTAAGTGGGGGGTCACAATGGAGAGGGCATTCTCGGTGGCCGGACCACGCCTTTGGAACTCCCTTCCAGAGGAAGCCCGCCTGGGCCCAAGCCTGTTGACATTTCGGTGTAGTTGTAAAACCTGGCTGTTTGCCCAGGCCTTTGGTGAGGGGGGGAGGAGGGGAGGGTTTTAGCTCCCCTACCTTATTTATTTTTTTAAGTGAGGCCCCGGGCCCTGTTTTAATATGGTTGGTATTGTTGATTTGTTTTAAATTGTTTTATATATATTGTATGTGTTTTTATTGTTGGTAGCCGCCCCGAGCTGTTTGCAGGAGGGGCGGGGTATAAATCTATGAAATAAATAAATGGAATGTTAGTAAATAAAGACTTGAAATGTCAACCAAGAAATTGTTGATTACCGAGAGGTTCTCGATTAGACTGACATGGTATCAGGACCCAGGATTTTGATAAGAAATCAAAACCAGATCAATTTATTCCTTAATCAATAAGGAATTAATCCCTGGGTTTTGGTTTCCCCATTTTGATGAAATCTCATTTCACCCCTCACTGACCCCCTACATCCACAAGGCTGTCCAACTAGACTACTCTCCCCAGCTTGGTCCCGTTGCACACCTAACCCTCTTGTTTGAAATGCACTTTGAGATCTTTGAAAAGAAAGAAAACTTTGCCATGTGAGTGCTGGGGTGAAGCTTGTGTGTGTGTGTGTGTTGTGTACTATCACATGTGCACAGGTGGTGACCGTACAGTAAACAGCAAAAGACCCTGGCATCAGAGATCTCCAGAACACCAGGCATGGAGATACCACATCCTTGCTCGATTCTGGGCCAGGGAGTTTCATTCAGTATCATTCACTCAACATGAGGATCATCTAATTCCCTGGACACAGTTCTGCATCCAACTGAACCACAAAGCACTCAAATAAACCACTCCTATAGAGAGAACCATTGTTGGGACTAAACTCCCCCCTGACCAGCACTACATACGAGGAAACTTGAAAGATGCTCAAACTGCTAGATCAACAATTGAAAACATCAGATTAAAAGTGGAAATTGGGAGACAGAAAGCAAACTTGTTTTAATTTGGGGTTTTCAGGTTGTTTTAATTGTATTCTATTTTAGTTTGTTATCTATTTTAATATTATTTTTAAATGTTGTTAGCTGCCCTGAGATGCTTTTAGCAGGAGGGGGCGGCATATAATTTTTAAATAAATAAATAAATAAATAAATAAACACACACACCAAAATTGCAGAGTATGTTGTGTTTTGAATAGAGAAGTCAAAAAGAAGCTTTGGGGGCTTATGTATGTTTTATTTTAAAAATGCACAGCCCTAACAAACTGTTATACTTATAAGGAGTGTTGGGTGCACGGATAGGATCTACTGAAGAGAAACTTTCCCACAAAATGAATAAATAAACAACATGGCTAATTAGGGGTGGGACTATCGGTAATGGATTAATCCAATAATACCAATAATTGTTGGCATTGGTATATCGGTTTTTTAACATTGCCGGTTTCTCTCGGATTATTAACATGGATGCCATTTAACAATGGCCGCAATGTTAAAGAACCGAGAAAATCAGCAATTTAAAAAACCCGATATACTGATACCATTAAATCCAATATTGGTTTCATCCAATACCGATAAAACTGGTAACCAATAATTCACATCGAGCCCCACCACTAATTTGGCTGCTCTTTTTCCACTTTCCCTGTTTCTCTTCCTCTGCCTTTCCCATTTCTTGCTATGAAAGTGGTTCTGCTGAATACCAATTAGACAATTGTTGGTCCAACCCTGAGCATTTCTTTTCCAGGTAATTACTTAATGCCATATCAGCACTAAACAGCCCTGACTTTCCTGACTGGAAGACAACTAATTAAAAGGACAGGCGTGGCATTGATTTATTGCCAGACAGGTAAATCCTAATAAACAAGAATGACACATTGATTCATTTAGTTTATCCCCCTCTACTGCATGGCTTTCATAATGAACAGGAGTCATTTTAGTTATAACTGAGCTAAGGAAAAGGCAAAATGTCATGCAAAATACTTGCTGCTTGAAGGGAAGTTAGTTCCATTATGGCGTTTTCTTCAGAACCCTTCAGGCAAGAGAATAAATATAGAGGAAGAGGTTTCCAAGGGAAGAGACAAGTCTAGGGACAAAGAGACACTCTTGCCTGTTTCTTCTGTGACCACGCCCTCTCCAGAAAGTTGTGGCAGCACAGCACTCTGGGGGGCAGAGCCACATCATAAAGATGGAGGGAGAGCCTCTTTGCCCTGTCCCTTTCCAATGTGGCCCCACCCCCTCTGAAAAAAAATCCCTAGTTACCCAGGTGCACTGGAGATGATGAGCAAGAACGACGAGATTCTGGGTTAAACTGATGGGGAGGTCGCCCCAAAACAGGACCCATGTCCCAGGAAAACCAAACAGGGTTCAGGTTTTTTTTGTTTCTGTGGTGATGGTGATATACAGAGAAAACTAAACATAGGTATATGGCAGCTTCTTCCTTTTTTCTTCATATATTTTCAGGGTTCAGTCCTGCAAGGTGCTGCTGAGCATTCTAGCCCTGACCCTGCAAAGCACTTAAACCCATACTTAACTCTAGGCACATGACAGTCCCATTCACTTCACTTGAGCTGAAGGAGTTCTATTTCAGCTGCTTATGCTTAAGCCATACTTTGTGGGCCGGTTGCTACAGGGAGACATTCCCTCTCCCCCACCCCCTAAAGCCAGTGTATGCATGTTCCTGTGTCAGATGCTTATTTGCAAAGCATTTGGAGGTCGGAGATAGGGGTTGGTTGGAGGTTTTGGGTGGGGTGAAGGGCTGGGAGGAGGGTGCTAGTTTTTATTGTATGGATTTTATTATTATTTTATTGTCATTGTTGTTTGGTTTTATGGATTGTAAACCACCTTGAGGTACTATGTGAAGGGTGGCGTATAAATTCAAATAAATAAATAACGTAAACTAAATCTGAACATCCCAAATCTGCTGAGTGCAGTTGTTTGTGGTTGTAGACCATGTAATAAGCACAAAGACTCAACAAGGCTAGAACTAGCCCAGGAGCTTCAAAACAGACACCCAGCTCTTGCAATCACCCAGGATTATTGCCCAGGTTGTTTTAATGGTACTTTGTGTGTTGTACCAGGAATCTGATCCTCAATGCACTGCCCCAACACAAGCCCATGGAAATTTATGGGACTTGTTGTAACACAGCATACCCAGGATCAGGGCCAGGACTGGTCTTACCACAGAGTGACCCGGGGTGACCGCCTTGGAACCCGCTCTTCCCAGGGCCCACACAGTAGCCCCTGTTATCACCAGGGGAGGGTGTTCCCCCTACTCCTTCCCAGTGGGGTCCAAAGCTCAACCCCCTTTAGGGACCCACAGAGTGGGTTCCCAAGAGGCCATGGGGAGGGGTCACCATGAACCTCACATATTATCTTTGCCCTGGGCCCCACAAATTATAAGGCTAGTCCTGGTCAGAGCCTAACTCTGATTAAGCAGCAAGTTCTTATCCCATTAATCGTGGTATCCCACACAAGTGGAAGTGTTTTCATAGGGGCATAGGAAAGCTTGTAAGATGTCTTTGATTTCCTGGGGGAAATTTATCAAATGCCTGAGACTGTCTAGATGTATTTAGATAAGTCTCCTGTTGTGGTCTCTGGAGGCCCAAAGATCAAAGTTTTCATGGAAAAGGCATGCAGTTCATCCCTTAAACAGGTAATGCTGGCACTGCCATGTAGCATCAGCATCATTCACTTCACTGGGACACATGGGATAGTACATGCTGGTTCCAGTGTTATACACTCAGGGGAGAAAAAGTGTGCCTGTTTAATTAATCCAGCCAGCAGTTGAAAGAGACCAGCTGAAATTTGTTATAAAGTAGGGATGGGCAAATGTGGTTTAGATGTTCGGAGTTCGGACCAAACTCGGTCTGTTCAGACGTCTGAACCGAACATCTGAACTGAACTCTCGAACAACTGAACAGTTCGGTCGTGTTTGGATGAGTTCAGATGAGTTCAGGGGTGGTAAAAATGTCTTTTTAGGGCCAAAAATTAGGTTTCGGTTTTGATATCGCTATTTTTGAATGTTCAGCCAAGTTTGGCCAAACCGAATTCGGCTGAACTGAACCATCGAACTCGAACTCGGGTTTCGAACCAAATGACTGAACATCCGAACCGCGTTCTGTTCACCCATCTCTATTATAAAGGAGGAGGAGGAGGAAGCTTTGGGACTAAGCAAAATGTGGACACTTGAAGTGAGGAGGGGTTTGGTCTTTTATAAACAGCTTGCTGCAGTCATGGGTGGAGAAGCTGTGTGAAATGGGAGATGTTTGATGTGCTTATTGTAAAGGCAAGCAATTAAATCATTTAATTTTTTTTCTATATCTATTATGGATTCTGTTTTGAAGTTTCTTTTATTTTGCCTTAAAAATTGTATGCTTATTAAGACTCTTGGGATAAGGATTTGGATTCAGTCTTATCTCCTAAAGGGAAACAAAAGAAGTTACTTAAGAATCCTTTCCTTTGTGGGTGTAAATAGACACTATCCAGAAGAGTGAAAGGTATGCTTGTCAAACATGTTCCTTAAACTTTAAGGGACTCTACCCTGAATTTCTGAAAAGTATTGGTGGAATATGGGGAGTCCACCATTACATCCTCCAAAATGAAGACCATTACTGTTTGTGTAGGAACTATGGTGTAGAAGCCAGTGCAATGCTTTGGTGATTTCTCTCCCAGAAGTTCTTAGCTAATCAGACTGTAGCAGGTCATCTTATTGCTGTCCCTGCTCCAAGCAGCTTGGAGCTGCTAGATAAGTACTGGCCCTTTCAGAGCGCTGCAACCATTGGTGCTCAGACAACGGTGCAGGGAAATTCAAGGTGTTGGTTTTAACCTATGAAGCCCTAAATGGTCTGGGCCCTGCCTATCTGTGAGACCACCTCACCCCCTGGGTACTGGACTGGCCCGTGCGGTCAATGGGGGATGCCCTCTTGTGGTCCCCCGAGTCTTCCGGGGGGTCACACGGGGGGATGGCATTCTCAGTAGCTGTGACAAGGCTTTGGAACTCCCTTCCAGTGGGGTTGCATCTGGCCCCGGACCTCCCCTCCTTTCATAAAAACTGCAAGACCTGGCTATTCCATCAGGTGTTTGGCCAGGGAGATGGGTAGGGGGGGTAGAGAGGGACGAGGGTGTAGTAGTAAGTTTTTTAGTTTTATGATTTTAATTTTTGAGATACACTGTTGTGAGCCGCCCCGAGCTGCCTATGGCAGGAGGGGCAGAATACTAAATGCTTTTAATAAATAAATAAATAAATAATAAATTAATTAAACCCGCCATCACAGAGTTGAGTGTGAGCTGCTGACCAGAGAGGAGCTAAGTGGTGAGTTCCTGTGAAAGAGCCAGAGCTGGCTGGGAAGATTGTAACAGCCAACATGGAAGGAAGCTGTGTGAAGCTGGACTAAAGGGTAAGCCAGAGAAGGAAGGACTCTGGGGAACTGTAGGATATGTGAATAAATAGTTTTTGAACTAATACCCCAGAGACATTGGTTTGTTTGGGCCCTAATCCTGAATAGACTTATGTCTAGCAAGCACCCACACTGTTACACAGACCTATTCCCAGTATTGCTTCCTAATCAATCAGTGATCCAAATGAAGACGACATTATAATTTCCAAAGCCAGTGGGGCAACGGGGAATGATAGAATATGTATTAAATAGGGATAAAATCTGTAGAAAGAGATACAGAGGTGTTTACCCTTAGGAAACCATCTATAGTAAACCTAACCGACAGCTGCTGACTGTCAGTTTATTTCAGTAACTGATAAGGGATAGCTTACTACAGATGAGGTGCATATGAGTACTTTAATGCCCTTGAGCTGACCTGTTTGAGTATATGTACTATTGTAGGCAACAAACCCAGAGGAAGCAACCATTTTATCTACTATAAATGCAGTCACAATTCACAAGCATTGAGAGAACAGATTCAGAGAGAGATGGTGGTTCTGTGTTGGTCTCAAACGTAAGAGGGAAAGACAAAGTAATTCTAATAATATCTTTTATTGGGCCAATGTCTGGTTGATGAGAGCATGCAACAACTAGAACTAAAACAACCAGAAGGTGGTCCAATAAAACATATCATTGGAATTACTTCTAGTGTTTTTAGAAGGACATGGGGGTAGCTACCTCTGGATCTGCTTGGGAGGGGCTACTCCCCGGGTCTGTTGTAGTGGTGATGGGTTTAAATGGAACCTTCCCCCCCCCGACACCGTGGATCATAGTCCATTTATGCGTGCCCCCTCCTCTGCACCGGAGAGTTGCGGATGGATCAGCAGCTACTCTAGGCTGCCACTCGCAGCTCTATGGAAGTTCTCAGGGCAAGCTCATGGCTGGGAATGGAGCTGCAGCACCTACCCATCATTTAGATGGACTGCTTCGCCACCCCCTTTCAAGAGACCCGCTCGGTCTGCTGTGCTCTGGGATGTTCTGAAGCACCACAAGTGGAGCTGGTCCACTCATGCTCTGCCTCACCCAAGGGTGGCCCACTTTTAAATAGATGGGCCCACCTGGGGTGGGGTGGAGCATGAGCAGAGCAGGTGTCCATCTAAAAACACCCTTTGTCTCCAGCTCTGAGAAAATGGATTTCAGATGTGATATGAGATGAAATTAAAGATTAATACACTGAAGTCAGTCTTAGCATTTTTATGGCTCTGGTGAGTAAACTTTTGTTTATTTGAGGATAATCTCTCTTTAGGAACTTGCTTGCTTGTTATCACTGTCTAGTCTTGCAAAGTACATACATTGTTTCATTTACCCTTACCTGGAAATCTCAACTGGACACCAAGAGACTAGGGGCGCTTTTAGACAATCCCGCTGACAAGCAGGATCGTTAAGTGCCGGCATATCCCCCTCGCCTTTCTCTCTACGCTGGGTCTGATGCTCAGAAGAGCATCAGACCCGGCGTAGAGACTCAGTGCGCATGCGCACCCTTCTGCGCATGCGAACTCAGCAAAATATCAGGGAAGTGTGCCGTGAAGCCGGCACAGCGGCGATCCGCGTCTGAGGGGGCAGGATCGCCTGCCCGGTCTGACGCCGGCTTAAATGTAAGAGTGTAATTTAAACGAGTGCAAAGAAACGCGGCTGATCAAAGGATCAGCCGCATTTCTTGTCTCGTTTAAAAGTGCCCACAGACTCTTAATGCACTATCTGGCAAAGTAACCAAGGAACACCTATTTCCCTTAAATTGCCTTAAAATCCCTTCTTAAGAACTCACCAAACACCACACTCTTTGTCACACCTGCAAGTTTAACTCATGCTGACTTCAAAAGAGCTCTCCTAGGGAGTTTGGGGAGGATTATTGATATTCTGTGGGATATAAAGTGGAGCAGAGACCGCATCCATGTAAAATCACCCAATGTGTTGGGCATTAGAGAATTAAGCCTGGACTAATTTTAAGCATTAGCTAGCTATCAGCTCTTCAGTGGGAATAAGCAAAGAGCATGATTCTCTAATGAAGACTGTTCCATTGAAGTGAATAACATAACATTTCAACTGTGGTGACTGCAAGTGGTCGCTGCTAAAGGATCAAGTTGCAAGATTAATTAATTCCACCTGAGCGATGATAAAGCCGAAACAGAAATGTTAAATGACTTGACCAAGGGAACGGAGGCATCAGAGCTAAGATTTTTCTTATACTTAACTCATCATACTTTGCCAGTCCTCATGCTATTGGTTTTTCTATTCTCCTGAATAGAGTTCACACTGGTTCATATCAAAGGAGTTGGCTTAGCCACCACTGCACCTTTGGGTTTGAAGAATTGGTTTATGATCCCCCAAAACCAAAGGAACTTGAACAGTATGTTTTCTGTATGCCTTAGAGAGAACTAAGGAAAGGAGAAACAATAAATAGCATTTGATCTTAATGAAAAGTTAGTAACCAAGTTTCTATGTGACCAATTAACCTCAGTTTACATTTTAAAGAATGTGTGGGCAAAGGAGAGTGCTATACAATCTTGAAGCTAAAGTTTTTATTATCCTCCTAATGCTGTGATTAAATTATAATATAATTTTATAATATAATTAATAACTATGATAATAAGTTTGTATTATCCTCCTAATGCAGTGAGTCTTATTGTGGCAGGTCTAGGCCACAAAATGGCACCTGGCCTGGAGAATGACTATATGTTTGAATAAACTGTCTTTTAGGTAAAGGCCTGTGTGACTCCAGGCCAGATCCTGCAAACACTCATTCACAGAAGTGGGCCCTGTCACAAATGGTGGAGAATGCATGCATGCCTTGCTGACTGTTATGTTAGCACTTTCCCAAGGCAAAAAGATCATGGTGGTGTTGCAGAGGATTGCGCCCCAAGAGTGTGTCCTGAAGGGAGAGCACCAGGAGGCAAAACAGCTAGAGGACTGCACCTAGCTGTAGTGTGAGAGAGTGGCAGAAGATTGACCCCACAGCAGGAGGAGCTGGAGGATTGTGCCTGGCAGCAGTGCAGAATAGCAGCAAGGTGCAAGGGTGCTCACCCAAGGACTCTGGGCTTTAGCGGGATAGAACTAGGATGTTTGCCCTAACCCCACAGCATGATGTGAATCCCTAACCCCACAGCATGATGTGAAGAGTGAGATGAGAGTTGGAGCATTGCAGTCTAAACAAAGGCCAGAAGAAGCCCTCTGGAACTGAATAGAGCCGGAGCAGTGACAGAGACTACAAAGTGGCAGAGCAGAACAGCGGGCCAGACAGAGCAGCCCAGGAAAACACACCAACATCTGGGGAAATGGACAGCGGTGGAGAGCAGGTGCTGGGGTGTTCCCACTTGGGGAGCTCTGATAAAATGCTATTCTTGTGGACAGTGGGGACACTTGTTTAGGTGGTGCCCATATGGACCTAGAAAAAATATCAATACTCTGGGAGTCCAGAGAGGGAATAATGGACTGGGAGATAAGAACTGTAAGCATACTGAGACTTTTTACATCTGGGAAGGAACAAGGTGGGCACAGATTAAAAAAATCCACCCGAGGGACTAAAGTTAAAAGGTCTTGGGGATGTGATGAAGTAGGCCCCATAAAAATAGATTGCCCCAAGAAGAATGGTAGGCTAAAGAATTGTTGGGCCTCTAAGCAAGCTGGGGGTTTAAAATGGTAGCGTCCAAAGTGGAGAAAGAAGCAGACACCCCAAACAGATAAGGAAAAAGTTGAGGAAAAAGGGGAGCAGAATACTCAGACTGAATTAACCAAGAAACACCTGAATGGTGTAGTCCAAGCAAGGAACAATAGTTATGAGGAAAGAGAAAAAAGCCCTGAGGGAAGACAATGAAGCCCTGAAAGAGAAGGAGATAGGAAAATGGAAAAGAGCTTTGATGGAGCGGGAAATGGATCCTCTATGTGGTAACAGTACTCAGACAGAAAAGGTAGGTAGGTTGGCCTTAAAATGTAAAGGGATACAAACTGAAGGGCAGACAGTGGAACAGGAAATGCAAACAGAATAATTGGCCACACCTGGGCTAACAGAGCGAGAGATCCAGACTCCATTAACTGGGGTTGCAACTCTGCTGTGAAGCCCACATCTACAGACTTTAGTTGTCAAAAAGGTAGTAGCCTAGAGGTACAAACCAAAAAGGTAAAATCAGCTCAGGTTCAGACAGATTCAAGCCCCAAGGTAAGAAGATGGGAGGCTCAGATACAAACTGTAACCCTGGTAAAATCTGTGGCAACTCAGTGGGAGTGTGACTGGGGAGTAATCAATACAGTGACACAAACCGCTGATGTTCAGGAGACTAGATCAATTAGTGAGCAGGAAGCTTTTACAGGCTTTGCACAGACTGAAACGTGTATTGCTCCTCCTGAGGTAGAGGAGTCAAGTGGGGTTGTGAGCTATGATAGTAATGGGATCATATCAGAGTCTAATTTTTAGGGGGAAAGTAAAGCTCATGAGCAAGGAAAAAAGTTAAGAGGCTGAATCCTTGAGTCCAGCAGCTGTAGATGAGGACATAACGGCTGCAATTGAGAAATGAGTTGAAAAGCTATCCCCAGAAAAAGGAACAAAAAGGGGGAGAGCCCCATTTAAGGAGTGTGTATATTGTGAGGATGCTTGGGAAATGCTATAAAGATGGACATGAGGCAAGGTCCATGACATGTACCGTGTGTGACCAAGATCCAGTTATACGGCAGTATGACAAAACACAGGGAGCGAAATTAAAGAAAAAAAGTAAAAGACATTAAACCCTGGGAGAAGTGTTAGCAGAAAAACAGGCTGCCTTACCTGGCCTGTAGAGGCTTCTAAGGGTCCCAGGGTGAGGTGATGGGAAAGGCAGGGAGGGCCCTCACCCCACTTCAGACTGCAGGATACTGGAGTGAGCGTAACGCTCCTGCAAGTCACTAATTAGAACAGGCTGAAGAACCAGATTGGTGGTTTGTTAGTCTGGTAGCTAATTAGGAAGACTGGATGCTGAGAGAAAGAGACTGACTAGCCAGAAAAAATAAATGAAAGGCCTCAGGCCTCCCTGAAGGAGGAGGAGGGGGGCATGACCTAAGCATGGCACAGCAATGGTAAAAGGGTATGCTGATGTGATTGTCAAATGTATGAGCTCCAGGAAGTGGCTTTAGTTACTTAAGCATAAATACTATATATAAGGTTGAAGGAAACCTAAATACTGAACTGACTGTAACAGCTGAAGGAAGCTATAATGTGATAATGGATTGAAGGTAATCCTAAATTGCAAAGCCTGGCAGAGGAGGCCCGCAGGCTATCAGGTAAGGTACTAAAGACTGTGAGCCAGAAGGAGGATGCCTCCCTGGCAAGGAGGTTATATTGTTGGCTGAAGAAAGCCATACAAAATATCTGAATGCAGTGGAAATCCATCATCAGATAACCTTAAGAAAGAGTAACCAAGCTAAAGGAAGCTTATACAAAAGGCGGTATATCAGGTGGAGGATTCCTCCATGATAGTAGAAATATATGACAATGTAACCCCTGGGAAGGGGACGTTGACTATATATATTGTGCAGATTGTACTGACCTGGTAAGGTCTAAAGGGTCCTGGAGGGGAGTGATTGGAAGGTCTGGGTGGGCTGGCCTTCCAACTCCGAGAAGGGTAACTGTATAATGTTAAACATAGCCTGTAAGCCAGGTGGAGGACTACCTCCCTGGCAGAAGACAAAATGGCACTCCATGACCCTGAAAGTAGTAGGGATGTGCGAATGCAGTTCAGAATTTTGGAGTTCAGACTGAACTCAAATAGTTCGGTCAACCGAACTGAACTTTTGAACTGAACTCGAATTCGACCGAACTGTTCAGTCGAATCCAAACCAGTTCAGAAGGCAAAAACCCTGCCAGTTTTGAATGTACGAACTTGGTTCGCAGGGGCGGCTGGTGGCTTTTTAGTTTGGAGGGGCAGTAAGGCCGTCTGGCCCGCCGGCGGCAAAGCCACCAGCGGGCCGGAGAGCCAGTGGGCAGAGCCAGGGCAACGGTAGGTGGAGCCAGGGCAACGGTAGGCAGAGCCAGGGCATAACCCAGCAGCAAGGAGTTCCCAGGGTTAACATCAGATGGAAGAAAACACAGTCTAAAATGAACATCAATCTTAAAATGAATAACATATAAACCCCAAGCACAGGAAAACACTGGCCCAACCCAGCGGCAAGGAGTTCCCAGGGTTAACATCAGATGGAAGAAAACAGTCTAAAATGCACATCAAGCTTAAAATGAATAACGTATAAACCCCAAGCACAGGGAAACACTGGCACAACCCAGCAGCAAGGAGTTCCCAGGGTTAACATCAGATGGAAGAAAACACAGTCT
>QEPC01006212.1:88270-105184 GCA_003113815.1 Sphenodon punctatus
CTGGAGACCTCAGCGCTGGCTGTGGCTGCCGGTGTCAGAGACGCTGTAGGCCTTCTGGGGAAACCCAGAAGTTCCCCGGAAGGCCTAGAGTATCTCTGAAGCTGGCAGCCACAGCCGGGGCTGAGGCCTCCGGACCGCCCGCCGCCGCCACCACACCTGGAGCTGAACTAAAAAGGTACTGATCCAGTGGGAACTTGTAGTAGGGTGATCCCTGGGGTGGTGGTGGGGGTGTTATCCCCCCCAGGGATCAGGTCAATACTTACCGGCTGCTGCTGGGACGTCGCGGCCGCTGGTGCTGGGGGGGGGGCTCTAGGTTGAAAAATCCAGGCTGGGCAGGGTGGGTGGGGGGTGTCCCCCCTTCCACCTGTGCAGCCTGGACTCGGGGAGGGTTTTTTACTTTTTGGGTGGGTTTTTTACATTGCAGACATTCATTTAAATGGCTGCAATGTAAAAAAAAATCCGGTACCCAGAATCCAGTAACCGAACCAGATTTACCGGGTTGAATCCGATAATGCCGGTACGCCCAGTACCGGCATTATCGGATACCAGAAATGCCGGTAATCCCGCCGCTAGTAGCTAGTTTAAAAAGAGGATTGTATAAGTTTTTGGAGGATAGGTCCATTAATGGCTCTTAGCCAAGTCCGTTTTGGGAATGTACCCTCTTACTCTTGGGGGCTGAAACAACAGGTCCATTTTGACCTGTTGGGTACTTCTCCCAAGAGAAAGAGATTGGCCACTGTCAGAGACAGGATGCTAGGCTTGATGGACAATGGGTCTAACCCAGTATGGCACTACTTACGTTCTTATGACAAAAAAGTAACGTTTTGTAACATGTACCTTCATTTGTAGGTAGTGCTGTAGTTTGTGGTAGGGTTAAATTGTAGTTTTTATTATGATCTTGGATTTCTCAGGGCTAAGGCACCTAAAGACAGCAGGATATTTCAGATTTTGTGGAATTCTGAGTTACTACTTGCAGTGTCTAAGTGTTTGTTCATGCAGTCACTTACTCCAGGACAATAACTCTTTAAATCTCTTTAACCCCACACAATTTGAGGCTAAAACAAAAGAAATGTGGGGAAAAGGAGGTAAAGAGAGATGGATTATTTTACTTTAAAATAATCCTGTGATAACAAAAGAAAGTTAATGCGTAGCCAGCATAGTCACTCTGAAACAGAGAGCGTCTTTCTAGAATGCATAATCAACTATTCCAGGGTAAGCCTTCTCATTCTGTCTTTGTGTGAACACTTGCAAAATGAGGTAGCTACTTCAGAGTAATTCTAGCAACCCAAGAGGTAGCCTGATTGTGCAAACACAGCCTGAGTAAAGGTCTTTTCTTGAGTGTGATACATGAGTACTATAGTGCCTTATTAAAAGGTCCTCATTAATCCTTTATAGCAGTCTCTGGAGACCTTACAGATTCTAAACATTCTACAGGATCCTAGTATATACCAAAGAGAATTCTTCTGATGGTGTTTGTGGTTTAATTGTATTTTAAGGACAGGTTAGAGCAAATGGCCCTCACCTCAGCATGTGGTACTTACAGTGCGCAATGAGGTGATGGATTATTCTGAAGTGGGAGCAGAGATTTGACCCAAGCAGCACAAATATTTCCCAATTCTCCTTGTCTAATAGAATTGTTTAGTAACAGTCAGATGCAATTTATCACTGCACAGTCTTCTGTTAAATGTTTGACAAATATTACCACCTGCTGGGCAAGCTGCAATAGTACAAGTTGGAGTAGTGCATAGTCAATACTAGAGAGCACAGAGATTTTTTCCTAATGATGGACTCCAAGCGCACCCCCTGGAGGCTGCTAACACTTCCCCTCTTGAATCCCCTGGGGACACATGAGGAAGCTGACATCTAGATCCAGATCTGCACCTTATGACTGAGACCTGCCCCTTTACATAGGTGAATGGAAACCCTGAAGTCAAACATCTCCAAAATCTGGTGAAGTATCAGATGCAAATTTCACAACTTGCATCCATGTATCATTTCCTACCAAAGAAGACATTTCGTATATCAGTGAAAGTTACACGTTAGCACCCCAGTCCTCAAAACTCTTGCACTTGCATAGCTCTTCAGCGCTTTGAAGACTGAAACCTAAGATAGTAAGGATAAATATCTGTTTATTTTTAAGAAAATTAGTAAGAAAGTGGCCCCTATCATGAATTTGTTTAACACAGTGGTTCCCAAATACTTTGTCCATGTGACCTCGTACATAATCCCATGACCATGGACAGCTATAAAGACAGGCAAAAATCAAATCAGGGTTGTGAACTCATCTGAGGATGTGTGATCCCACTTGGGGTCCCAGTCTGTAGTTTGGGAACCTCTGGTTTAACCTCTTAGATACAGAGTATGTGAGTGTTTTCATACGTGACAGTGGCCAGCTTTAGCCAGTTTGTGCCTGCCAGATGTTAGCATGGGATGGATCCCGGGATGGATCCCGGCCATGGTAGCCGGCAGCTAGCCCGGCCTGTGACTCGGGGAAGTCCCTGAGGTACAGCCCGGGCTAGTCACCACCCCGGTCAGGATCAGTAAAGCAGGTGTTCACATATGAAATCCCACTTGACTCACCATGGTCTGAAGTGGCCAGGAGGCCAGGCACCATGGTGGCCATCATTGGTCACTATGGCCACCCATCAGGGAGGGGGGGCAGACTGCTGGGCGCTGTGTGGGGGTGGGAGCAGGCAGATGAATGTCTGCCCAGCTCCCTGCCCTCCCAGGCAGCCAGACACCTGGCTGGATCCCAGCCGTGGTGCTGGCCCCACTCCGGAGGGGATAAGTCTGTGGCGATGTTTTGGCGCTGTCACGTTAGAAAACACCCAAAGGGTAAAAATAGACATGAGAACGGCCTGCTTTGTCCTACTGTGGCCTGGGAGCCACCGGCACATCTGTTTACTCACTGCCAGATGTTAGCCCAGCACTGCGCTGGTTCAGGTAGGCAGCTAGCCCCAGGCTGCATCCTCCGAAAATCTCAGAGGACACAACCTGAGCTAAGGACCTCCCAGGCGGGCCAACATGGGCCAGTGCGGGCTAGCACATGTGTTCAGTCCCGCCATACCCATTTCCGGGGCAGGGGTTGCCATGGCTATCTGTTATTGGGGGGTGGGGAATGGCAGTGGGAGCAGGGCAGCAGTGAGACCACCTGCCTGCACATTTGTTTAGCTCCTCAAGCATGTGGGCAGCAGGATGACTGTCCAGCCGTAGGCACGTTTGTTCGATACCCCTCCCCACCCAGGGACATGATGGCTGCAATTTCCTACTCTGACTGGGTTAGGGAGCTGCCATGCCACCCGCACATCTGTTTTTACCCAAAGTAGTTCAGATGATTACTTTTATGGGACCAACTTCTGTTCGCGAGGGTACCCTGTATGGCTATACAGGGCTCTTCATCAGGCTACAAACAAGAGATATGGGGGGCATACGCAAGTTTTTACACAGCGGCCCTGCATATATGATCATTTCCAAGTGTGTGTGCCTCTGTAACTTTGTTTCTCTATGGGCTTTAGTTCTCATGAATGTGCTTTATCATCTGACTGTTCTACACAGAATACTTACAGTATTGAACATGTGGACTATAGTATACCTGACTTGTTACGTGCCTGAGGAAGAGACCTGTGTGGCTTAAAAGTCTGCATCTGATCAACAGAAGTTGGTCCAATAAAAGAGTTAATCTGGACTACTTTGTCTTTGCCTCTTACATTTGGGACCAGCATGGCAACCATGATCTCTCTGTAGAGCTTCCTTCCCCACACTGGGTGTTTTTACACACAAATTTCTCCTGCATGTTTGCTGTTACATCCTGAACTTTCTGTGTGTCTAAATCACTCACCCAGATCGTAAACATCCGGATCTCTGAACTTCTGTGTAAAACTTCTCCAAGAACTTTGTGTGTAAGTTCTCCTGGTAAACTGCTTTGCTCCAGGCAGCTCTGGTCAATTGGTTTCCATGGCAGCCTGTCATATCTACAGCTGCGGCTACTTTAGGCTGCCTTAGGGCAGTGTTTGTGTGAAGAATGCGTCCAGGAACTGCCTCAGGGCTATGTGTGTGTGAAAAATGAATCCGGAACTTACTTGTGGACTTGTAAACCCAGAAGATTGAAAAATCCAGAACTTTAAGGTGTGTGTAAAAATGCCCACTGTCTTGCCTCAGGAACTGCAGTTTCTGAAGTCTTCTGACTGAGAGTCTGGGAGTTTTGACAGCCTCACCTTTCAGTTCTAATTTACTGTTCCAATCCAACCAAGGACAAATGAATATTATTGACAAAGATCACTTTTGTAATGGAGATACCAATTCAGCTGGAGCTAAATGGAGGCCATCAAAGTCTTTTAAGGCTTTAAAGCTGCATTCCCTTCAGAATATGAACGTGCTCTAACTTAGACAAACCTCCAGGAGGAGGGAAGTCCATAATTATGGGCAGTTACCAAGAACACCTCTATGTGCGCCCTTGCAGTGTGAAGCTGACAGGAAGGTGCACCCCCCCCCCCTTCAGGAGTTGGGTCTCCTTGCATTGAAGGTTCTGTGGGTCAAAAATGTTAGGTATACATTACAATTTCGAGTTTACTCATGGGCCCCATGTATTGGGGGGGCCCCTCCATAATTTCATCAAGCCCTACATAGGCCTGGACTCCCCGTGATTGAGGCTCTTTGGGCCCAGATTTTATACCCGTGCATCTCCTACGCATGTTGTCAATTCAAGTTTACTCATGCTAGGGGTGTGCATATCATTTTCGTTATTACAATAACAATAATGAAAATTGTCATTTTAAAACAACATTATTGTTATTGCAATAATGAAAATGACAAATAATCATTACGAAAATAGAAAAGAAAATGACTTTTTGTTTTTGAAATAAAGGGGGGCAACTGAAAAAATGTATTTCTGGCTATTTTGTTTCTTATTCACTTCTGATGAAACTTGGGGAGATTGTTACCCCAATGGAGGGCACTATGTGTACCACTTTTCGAAATGATTAGATAAAGGAAACTGATTTTAGAAGCAATTGAATGTTGTGATTTTAAGAAAAGCTCCATACACATTCATGGCTACAACTTATTTATCTTACATAAAATTTGCATGAACCCTGTAAATATTATGTACACAAACTTAACATTTCTGCCAATTTTCAGAGAGATTGGATAAAGTGTCCTGATGGTATAAGACATTAACTTGAAAATATATTTGCAGCTGTAACATTTTTTATATTCCACCCTATTTACAAGACATTTGGCAGGAATGCATTACATACCTTCCCTGTCATCTCTGCCTAACTGCAGGACAATTTGATAAAGGGACCCAATTTTATAAGCGATTGATGTTCTCCCCTTGAAGACCATTATTCAGATAAATAGCAGCGCATGCAGTGCCAGTCAGAGGCAGGCACCTAGCATGACAGGGGAGGGAGGCTGTAGGAGGGAGGATGTGGAGAAATCCAAAAGACTGACACATTCACTGGCCAATTATTGAATCTTTGCAGCTTTACAGGACTAATCGGTAGTGGGTTCAAGGCGGACATGGGGGGGGTCGCCCTCAGGTGGGCATAGAAGGGACATAACTGGGACTTTGGGGATAGAAACCCAGCAATCAGGAGACATAGTTTACACATCCAGGCTGGTCAATTATCATCACAATCACATCCTGCAGCACTGTGACAGAGGACATAGAGAATTTCTATTGGCTCTTTCCTAAACAGATGCTTCTGACTTTCCAGTAACAAGTGGGGAAGAGATGTTGGGATGGTCACAGAACAGAATGAGGATATTTGGTTGACATTTCTGCTGGCCAATTGGCATCACAAACAGATCTTATACCACAGTGACATGTAAGAGAATCCCTGGTATAGGCTAGTTCTCTGCATATGTTCTGCAGGCATATAAAATTGGAACCCTTTACCAAACATTTCTGATATTTGTCAGAGATGATTGCAAAAGTGTGATATACAGCTCTGCCAAGGTTCATGTACACTGGTTGGACAACAAAGATGTTACGTCAGACATACATATATAAGTTAATTGTTTATACCACCTGGACCCTTTATCCAATCCTTCTGAAAATTGGCATAAATATTAAATATAGGAAGGGATATAAGCATACCAAGGTTCATATAAATTAAATGTGATACAAAGAAGTTACAGCTAAGGATGTATATGAAAATCTTTGCAAAATAATATAATTCAACTGCATATAAAATTGGATTCCTTTCTCCAATCATTTTGGAATTTGGTACACTTAATGCCTTCCATTGGTTATATAATCACTCCAAGTGTTAACCAAATATAATGAACAAACAAAACATTACATCCAAAAATGTGTTTATCATTTAAACCAATGGAGAACAAAAACGAAAGCAAAAACAAAAACGACATTTTGATATTTATGAAAACAAAAATGATAGATTTAAATAACAAAAACAAAAGAAATAATTTTTAAAAAATGAAATGGGCCCCTGGTGCACACTCTATCATGGACCCCATGTATTGGGGGCTTGGCATGAGGTCCTGACATTACGTTGCATACAGTTGCAAAGCCCGTACTTGCTTGGATCCAGCCCTGACCCTAGGCTTTGCCCAGAGACTTACTCTGACCTGGTCAGGTGCCATGGCTGGGATCCTGACACCTCCCAAGTGTCTCTAATAGAGAGCTCTGGAGGCCAAGTTTTGTGTCCCTTTTGGCTAAAAGTTCTGAATCTGTTTCAGTTTACCCTGGCTTTTCTATGTTTTTTTCCTTACCCTATGAAGAAAGACAATATTAGGCAATTGGACAATCACAGGGAAGTCCAAACATTGGTGTTCACTAAGCTTAAAGAAAGAGTAAAACCACAAGTGATAGCTGGGCTGCCACGTCCCAGGCCGACTTGGGTGGACAGGGCACGTGGTGGTCGGAGCACAAACCATACGTGTTCTTGGCCAGGCCAATGGCAGCACAGTCTGGGGTGGGGAGAACAGGGAATGTGTGGCCGGTTGTCCCCACCCCCATGCTGTGCCCAGTGCCCCATCCACCATGATGGGAACCATGATGGCCGCCATGATGGGCAGTTGGACACCATGCCCCCATGCCCTCACCATGATGGGCAGCCATGGCAGCCAATGACATCCACGACCTCAGTCATGAATGAGACAGCCCGGGCTGGCAGACCAGCCCAGAAACAGACACACAAGCTTCAGGACAGTCCGCTTTGCCCCAGTCTGGGGGCCCTGTCCCAGACTATTACTTTGGCTGATTGCCAAGGTGAGAGTCCAGGCTAGCTTCCAACATGACATCATCTGGAAGCTATGAAACAAACCTGACATAAGCCCATTGGACAAAACAGACCTATGTGGGCCACTGTTAAGTCTAGTTTTATCCAAAGAGATAAGACCCAACTCAAATTCTGCTGCATGGCAGTCATTTTGCCCATTCCTAACACAAACGCAGGGAGTTCCACAGAAGACCTCACAGACTACTAAGAGACACTAGCCAGTTCTGTGAAGGTGTCCTAATGAATGTGAATTAAGAACCTGAACCTACACATGGACAATCTTGCTCACATAAATAGTCCAACTGAAGTCATGCATGAAATCATGGCTTCATTCGAGTCAAAAACAAAGTTGAGTTCAGCTGGATCAAGATCTCACCTAGTAGCATTTTTCAAGTGTGGATTTTCAGGACTGGTGTCCACCTTAGTGTTTTATGAAATATGTTGGATGCACGAAATAGTTCTTATTTTTATCCAAAGCATCATTCCTCTAACAAATCTGCCAATTTGCTTCATACCTGTCTTGAAGAGACCACGGGTGCAGCCGGACAAGCTGCCAAGGGCCCAGTCCCTGCATGGCCCCATGGCGGACAAGTGCTGCCACCACACTGTGGGGCCAGTGTAAGGAGCTGGGCATCCTGGGGCAACCAGGCAGGCAGGTCGCTCTCTGATCTCCCACCACAGTGCAGGGCAGGCCGAGGCGACATCCAGACAAGGAGGTACCCGACCCTGTCCTGCCTTCTCCCCTGGTCTGATCAAAATCCCGCCCCCATTTATGACATGGCAGTGTGCGACAGGTGACAGTGCCTACTGCTTAAAGCCCCACCATGGAGCTTGGCGCATGGAAGGGCAGAAGGGCAGCTCATGTGGGGTATCGGTGCTATATGATGCGGCCTTGGACGTTTCTCGACAACACAGTACGTAGCAGCCAGCTGCTCATCCTGCCGTTTGGCTGGTGGCATCTGGTCACATGATACACTGCACTGTGTGGTCCAGCTACCCAGACTGGGTTAAGGCTGCCAAAGGCATGGCATCCTCCCCAGGGCAGCTTGTGTAGCTGCATCCCATCTTGTATGCACTCAATCACCTCTTTCTTGACTGCTTTGCAATAAAATATTTTATTTTAAAAAGTACAGCAATCCTTCATGTTTAACAGCAGAAAGTCATAGAAAAGTTGGACTGAAATGGGAAGAGTGGGATAAATTGTGTGTAAGCTGATTTCGAATTTGAACATAGCAGTGGGTTCTTATCTGATTCTGAGCTGTATTGAAGCCTGTGCATTTTCATCTCAGAACTAACAGATGCTTCAGATCAGAGCTGGCTCAAGCATTGCTTTTTGAAGCTCTGAATCCAAAAGAAATATATCCTTTCTTTAATGAATACTCAAATTCATATGTGTGCTCTTTGAACACTTCAGGTCCGAATCAAGTTTGACTTTGAATTGCAGTAGGTTGCTTTGACTGTGTCTAATTGGACTCCTTAAACTTTGATACATTCATTTTCACACATTTCAACTGGTTTGATGGCAAGGTTTCTTTTAAAAATTATTTTGATTTTTTTTAATAGCCTTAGGAACCAAAAGCTAACTATTAATTAAGCAATGCCAGCAGCAACAGAAACAATGGGTGTTAATTTTGGGACTAATTAAACAATGGGAGTAATTTTGACACGGGTTGGAAGCAGTAGACGAGGAGCACGAGGTTATGGAGGCACCGTTTGGTCGATCTTTCTGGGAGGAGTTTTGGGAAGTGACGCCAGCCAATGCGGTCGATGTTCTGGGGTCAGTCAGGGCCGCTAGTTGCGAATTAGATCCGTGCCCATCCTGGTTGGTGAAAGCCTCCAGGGAGACTTTGGGGACGGTGCTGGCAAGGGTGGTCAATGCGTCCCTCCGGCAGGGGAGGCTGTCACCCAGTCTCAAGGAGGCTGTGCTGCACCCTCTGTTGAAGAAGCCATCTTGGATGTGGACACACTTGCCAGCTACCACCCCATCTCTAAACTTCCCTTTTTAGGGAAGGTTATTATTGAACGGGCAGTGGCACTGCATCTCCAGACGCATTTGGATAGTATCGGTTTTCTTGACCCTTTTCAGTCTGGGTTCCGCCTTGGCTATGGTACCAAGATGATGTTGGTGGCCTTGGTGGATGATCTCCACCAGGAGATGGATGCAGGATGTTCAACATTTCTGATCCTGCTAGATCTCTCAGCCGCTTTTGATACCATCGACCATGGGCTGCTGTTGAGATGGCTGTGAAACCTGGGGGGTCTGGACGGGACTGTCCTTGGGTAGTTCCGCTCACTCCTCTCAGGGATAAGCCAGCGGGTGGTGTTGGGGACTGAAACATCTAGCCCCTGGGCCTTGACCTGCGGCATTCCGCAGGGTTCGAATCTGTCTCCACTATTATTTAATGTGTATATGCAGCCCCTGGGGGAGATCGTGAGAGGGTTCGGGGTGCAATGTCACCAATATGCTGATGATACTCAGCTGTACCTCTCATTTTCAACTGAACCAGGTCCTGCTGTTTCGTTACTTTCCCAATGTTTGGAGGCCGTGACGAATTGGATGCAGCAGAGCAGACTGAAGCTCATTCCCAATAACACGGAGGTAATGGTGGTGGGAAGGGTGAGGGAGGTGCTGGCTCCTCTGGTAGGAGGGGTCTTCCCGCCTGTAGCCCAGCAGGTTCGGAGTCTGAGGATGGTGTTGGATTCGGACCTCCGTCTGGATCAGCAGGTGGAGGCGGTGGCTAAAGCCACTTTTCGCCAGCTGTATCTGGTATGGAGGCTCCGGCCATACATTTCCAGGCCCGACCTGGCCACACTCATTCATGCCTTTATCACCTCGAGGCTGGACTACAGAAATGCGCTCTACGTGGGGCTTCCCCTGTTTCTGGTCCAGAGGCTGCAGCTGCGCCGGCCCGTCTCCTTATGGGGACAGGGTGGTGGAAGCACATAACACCTGTGCTCTATGCTCTGCACTGGCTGCCTATAGAGTACCAAGCCTAGAATACACCTAGAGTACCAAGGTGTTAGTTTTGATCTATAAAGTCCTATATGGTCTGGGCCACTCATACCTCAGGGACCACCTCACCCTCCAGGCCTCATAGAGATCCCTTTGGTCTGCCAGGGGTACCTTCCTGGAGGTCCCCCATGTTAAGTGAGGGGCCAAAATGAAAAGGGCATTCTCGGTGGCTGGGTTGCAGCTTTGGAATTCCCTCCTGGAGGAAGCCCGCCTGGCCCAGGGTCTGCTGGCATTCCGCCGAGCCTGCAAGACCTGGCTGTTCGCCCAGGCCTTCGGAGGGGAGGGTGGGAGGGGAGGGTAGATGGGGGGGTGGGGGGTTGTTTCAGTTTTTAAAGATATGTTAAAAAGTGGTGGTTTGGGGCTGTTTTAAAAACATTTTAAATTTTTGATAATTTTTCAACATTATTGTTGTTTTATTTGTTGTACGCCGCCCCGAGATGCTGCTGGCATGAGGGGGTGGCTCATAAATATTTGTAAATACATAAAATAAATAAATATACGTGCAGCCAGCATGCCGGATACATGTCCAGGGGAAGGGGTCCACCCGCAGTCAGTTCAGGTTGGGAAACTGAACAAATGTTTCCATCAATTGACCCAATCAGCTGGGGGAAAGGGGCAGAAGAGACACAAGGCTGGCTAGTCCCACCCCCAGCCATAATAGGCAGCCATGGCTGCAAATAACACATCGGGTCTGGGATGGTGGTGTGAACAAATGTGCTCACCTGCTATGGCCCACTGTGGCCCACCTGGGCACCCTTGGACCCAGACTGTAGGCCCAGCTCCTTCCCAATCCATGATTCCTGGGCAGCTGCCTACCGAGTTGTGGGCTGTAGTGGGCCCACATCTGGCAGCCCACTAACAGGCGCCTGGGTAAGGCTTGTTCCAAATCCCATGTGAAGCTCATAAATGCTCACAGAAATTCAAACTGGCAAGTTTGAATATGTACAAGTTGTCAGTTTCCAACACTGACATGAATATTTGTACAAACTTCTGAACTTATATTTTTTAAGAACCTCAGACTGTGTTGTGCTCTTGGGCTTACTTTGTTCCTGGTGAACAAAGGTTTAATTCTTTCCCAGCTGCACCATCCCTTTGCCCCTGGTCATGTCTCTGAGAAGGAAGGGCTCTTCCTCAAGTCACCACCATTGAGAAAGCTCTTTTTCCCATTTACTTTTAAGCTATGTTCATTTATTTTGTGCTGACTGCATGGAATTATTTTTTCTGCTGAGTCATTTCAGTAGCTTCTATGTGGTAGGCAAGCTCATATTTGCCTAATGAATGTAAGTTGCAGTAATCATATTTGTACTGATTGAAACCAGATCTTTCTTCTGGCAAAGGATGGAGTTTCAGAGTATATGAGTACAGATATTTTTTTTAAATAAAACAAAACATCAAATTACTTTTGATGATGGGAATTCTCATGTGACAGCTGGATAGTTGGGTGTAGGCGTTAAACAGCAGCACTTGCCTAAGATTTAGTAGGAGCCTAAGAAAGCTATGCTGGGAACCCATGGAATAAAAAAGGTCAATTAATAGGGTAGTAGGGGTGGAGAACTACCCTGACTCCTTGTCTCTAAAAGGACCTGTCTCCTGACACATCATGCAAAGCCAGGAAGGGTGTGAATGGGTGTACTTTGCCACACATTCCCCTGAATTTGTATGTAGAGATAGTACCCTCCTTCAACCACATGGCACACAATATTAAGGAGGACACTGTCCTCTGTACCCCAGACTCAGAAAGGAAATATGTCCTCTTAAGACTCTCCTGCTGGGAACCCCTAGCTTTAGCTTTTCACACACCATGGTCTCCTGCCTAGAATTGGTTGCCACGTTTTGAGCACAATGTGACTTTTATGAAAATTCTTAATAATTTGAAGATTTTGGAGGAAAAACAGCAATTTGCATATGCACAGTGATTTTTAAATATATTTGTCTAAAAAATCACCGCACATGTACAAAATGACCATTCTGAGCATGTATGACCCTTTCCCGAAATGATGGTGGCACCGTTTTGGAAAAGGGCAGCTGGTCTGTGCCATGTGCAGACTTGCAGTCCTTTTCCAAAATGGCACTGATGCTGCCGGCGCCATTTTGGAAAAGGGCACACATGCACAGAATGGTCTGTTTTAATATATTTTTTTTTAAATAAAATAAAATGTAAAAAAAGATCACGGTGCATGCGCAAAATGGCCACTGGACTATTCTGCACATACGTGGCCCTTCCCTCAAATGGCATCATCAGTGTCAGCACCATTTTGGAAAAGGGCTACACATGTGCAGAATGGTCCTGGTGGCCATTTTGCACGTGTGAAGTAATTTTTGAAATATTTTATTTTATTTATTTATTATTAATTTTTAATGGAGAAACCTGCCAACCAAAGGGGTTATCTATGAAAAAACCCCAAACCAATAGTTTCTGTTAAATAAAAATGAAACAAAAACAAAAAAGGACAGGGCGACTTCTGCACACCCTTACAGGACAGGACTCCAGGGCAATTGCAGCTTGGAGCTGTGGGAAGAGCTGTTGCCAAACAGCTGATTAAGGTGATTCTGCCCACCCCCCCAAAGCTATTTGGTGTGCTCGGCCACCCACCAAACAGCTGAAGAGGGCACTCTTGAGCCCCCATCAGCTGTTTGGTACACTCTCCTGGCCAGCCAAACAGCTGATGGGGGGGGCATTCTTGAAGGAAATGCTAGCCAGATTTCCAAAGTGACAGGCTCTGGCCCAGGTTGCTGCTGCTGGGCTAGCTCCCTTTCACTTGGTAAGTCCTGATACCACTCTCCATCCCAGTATCTCCCATCTGGGAAGCACTGGAGAGGGGGAAGGGGTCGTTCAAAGTCACAGAGAACCGGCCCAGCAGCAGTGGGCAAGCTGGCTGACTCTCTGTCACTGTGATCAGCTAGCTGGTGTTTTTCTCAGGAGTGTCCCCCATCAGCTGTTTGGGAGGCTGGGTGCATGCACCAAACAGTTGACCGGGGGGGGGTACCTGGAGAAGCGTGCTCACCTGACCCTGCTGAACAACTGTTCAGGGGGACTGGAGGAGCATGTTCACACCATCCCCGCTGAACATCTGATCAGGGGACAGGGGCTGGAGGATCCCAGGCCACCTGAATAGTTATTCAGTGGGACTAGGGTTAGCATGCTCCTCCAAGCCAGCTCCTCCAAGCCAGCTCCAAGATCAGCTGTTCAGCACGGCTGGGTGAACATTCTCCTCTAGGCTTCTCTGATCAGCTGTTTGGTGGGATTGGGTGAGTGCACTTCTCCAGCCCCCCTCATCAGCTGTTCAACGGGGCTGGGATGAGTGTGCTCCTCCAACTCCCCCCCCCCGGATAAGCTGTTCAGTTGGGTCAGATGAGCATGCTCCTCCAGGCCCTCCTGATCAACTGTCTGATGTGACTGGGTTGAATGTGGGGGCTCGGTCCACTGACCGTGCCTTGCAGTGGGGCTGGGCAGGCCTAATTGATGTGCGGGACCGCATTGGTCCAGATTGGCCCCAGTGATTGGGTCTTGGCCCAAGACGCATCTCTGAGTTTTTTTCGGAAGACTCGTTCTGCAGCACCTGCCTGCCCACCCCACGGCATATGCAGGCCAACATCTGGCGGCTACAGAACAAATGTGCAGAAGAGTCCCAGGCCAATGTGGGCTAATGTCACATCTGTTTTTACCCACTGTATTAATAGCCAACCCCTTAACCTCCCTTCCCTTGTAGCCCTTAACCTCCATTCCAATGCCACCAATCAGAATTGTTGTTCTATGTTATTCCCTTTGTTTTGACCAATCTGCAACTGGATTGCAGATTTATAAAAGAATCTGCGTACCAGCCAATGAGTGACAAGGAAGTACAAGAAAAAATGGAGTGCAGAGAAGATAGAAGAAATGCTGTATTGTGTTAGTATTACCCCTTGGTTTGAAATTGATGGCAAAGGGGTGAATGGCACAGGGGTAAACAACAAAGTGGTAAACCCGATCTCAGGAAGCAAATTATTGGTAACTCAGGAAAGAAAAATGTCTATAAAGACATTGTCAAGTACTGAGAGGTTCTTGATTGAGCCAAAACAGTATTGGGAACAAGAATTTTGTTTTTGCAAAATCTCATTTCAGTCCTAGAAATAACCGAACAATTGAATACCAGAAACCAAATAACCAAGTAACCAAAAATAACAACGCCCCTCCCACAGGAAATGTGAATATCCATTTCAGTTGCAGATATGATTCAGAGATTCAGATGTCTGTCCAAAAATGCAAATAATTTCTGCGAATACAAACCCCACTATTTGTTTCAGACTAAGACACACACCTGTTGCTCAGCTTTGAAGCCTCCAGCTTCTCTAAATGCACTTGGAGGCCAGGAGATGGAGCCAAAATGCAGCTTTTTAGTCTGGAAATATGTGAGGGCAATTAGGAAATTCACACTTTGGCACAGAGAAACAGTGTCAAGCTCTTCATGCCTGGAAGAGCATGAAGATTAAAATACAAGATTAAAATACAATGCAGGATTATGCTGAGAGTGCAATAAACAATATATATATAAAGATAAACTCAATTCTAACTTACTTGGTTAGTTCTAAGCTAATCTTACCTTATGCAGCTGTATACTTAAAGCTCAGTTCAGTCTTAAAGGCTTTTCTTCTCAGCAGCTGATGTTGAGAGCTGGGTGCAAGTTCTTACTGGCAGTTGCAGGGTTGGTCTGTTTCAGGATGACTGAATCTCTCTCCTTTGTCTGTTGATGACCCTTAAATAAGTTTCGTTGGGCCCTTAACCACTATACTTTCTGTGCACGATTTGCCTCTGGGAAAGAATCAAGAAGGTAAACCATGCACAGGGTTTGTAACGTGGGAGCACACACACACACACCGTGCATTTATGCCAGCGATCCTGTCAAGGATTGCAGAGCTGGATTTCCCTAATCTTCAATCCTCCATAGGATTGCTGACAAAAGTGTGAAAGGGGGTGCTCCCGCGTTACAAACCCTGTGCACACTTTGCCTTCTGGATTCTTTCCAGGAGGTAAATTGTGCATGGAAAGTATCATGGGAAAGCGCCTTCAGTACTTCCAGAGTTTCTCCCCCATAGCCTTTGGGTCTCATCCTGCACATCTCCCTCATCCTGTATGTTAACCAGGTAGACCCCATTTGCTTTTCTTAACACCATCCTTGGGTGATTTCAGACGTTACGCCGTCCCGATTCGTTCCAGTGAATCCCCGGCGGGGCTGAATGAAATAACCACCACCTCCCGTGGTCAAAAACTGGCCCGAATAGACGTGCCGGCTGATCCCGGTGGGGAATCGGGGAGGGGGCGGGGCCATGTGGCACCCCGCCCCCCCACACTTCCCCACCGCCCGCCCCCTGGGGAGACAGGCGGGCGCCGCGGCCAATGCGGCCACAGCGCCCAGACGCTTTGACCATGGCCCAGAATCCCGCCGGGCTAGATGTTACTTTTTACTGCTTCCCACTGGGAATCACTTTGACCATGCTTTCGGAGCTCGGCCCGCGGGGAGCCCGGAAAGCGTGGTTGAAATTGACTCCATGTGGGAATCGGCCGTGGTGAACATCTGGCAGCCACCAAACAGATGTTCAGGGCGTTTTGGCCCCGCAGCAAAATTGACCGTGGTTCACTGTGGTTGACTGTGATCACGTAACGTCTGAAAATACCCATTGTTGTGCTAACTGTCCCAGACAGGATGTCTGGATTTCCAGTTTTTGTTTTGGATTTATTGTTACATAGATGACAGTGTTTTTATTTTCATTCCATAGGGTTATCATACAACATTTCATCATGTTTACATTCTTCCCTTAATTCTGAGTGGTATGGCACCAAACATGGCTACAAAATGTTAACATGCAGTGCTCATATCATATATCTGTATGTGTCAAGTGTGCTATGTATGTTGGTTTCCTGATCTTTATGACAGCAGGAAAGCTAACAAGAGAACAATGTGAATTTCTTAACAAAGCTGAAGCCAGGCAAAACCCACAGGTTGAAAGTCTGTTTGGATGGCTTGTCCTGCCTTTTGCTCAACCCTCTAGTTTCCCATAGGTGGCAGACAGGGATTGAAGATTTTATTCAGAGTCCAATGGAAGAAATGGAACTTGCCTGCATTTTACTCTGAAATAAACAACGGGTCCAATTAAGCCAGCAGCTGGGGGGAAAAAAGTCCATACAAAACAAGCAGCAGTGCTTTACTTTGTGACAACCAGTGACAGACTCTGAGCTTCTCGAGAGGATAGCTGGAAAGGAGAATTTAGAAACGCATGAAAGGAAAGTTTTGGCCTCAACAGCAGCCCCGTTGGCAGAATCTAACAGGGTGGAAGTGCTAAGAATAGAAGGCGTGTAAGAGCAGCCTCACTATGTTCTCCTTCCCTTTTTTTCCTGACTTTGCAGAAGCCCGTTTGGAATGGTACTATGAGACTCTCAGCAGTCAGGGTTAGGTGGGTGGTTATTATTATTATTATTTTATTAACAAACATTTATATAGCACCAGCAGTGTACCTGGCACTTTACAAAGTAATAAAATAGACATGATTCCTGCCCCTAGGGTTTACAATCAGAGAGACAGGAGCTGGGGGAGAGACATAGGAAGGGGAACAGAGGGAGAGACAAGGGGTCTAACATTCATGAAGATGCGAGGTCTCAAGTGCACGTACTTGGCTTGGTTA
>QEPC01006227.1:13396-37839 GCA_003113815.1 Sphenodon punctatus
GAAAGCACTCCTCGCCACAACCTCCACCTAGAGATCCAGGCGGAGCTGCGCATCGAGGAGCATGCCTAGACTCCGTACCTGGGAGGTCATTGGAGGGCAGATCCCATCAATGATGGGGGTCACCAATTCCATTGCCTTACCCACTAACGTCACCTCCATCTTGTCAGGATTCAGCCACAGTCGATTAGCCTTCATCCAATCCGTCACAGCCACCAGGCACCGAGTAAGCACTGAGACTGCTGGGCCTGGGTCTGTTGAAAAAGAGAGGTACAGTTGGGTGTCATCAGCCTATTTATGACACCGTACACCGAACACCCTAATCACCTCACCAAGTACCTGCATATACACGTTGAACAGGAGAGGTGACAGACAGAAACCTGCAGAACTCGACACGAGAGGTCTCAGGATGATAAAAAACAGTCCCCAAGAACCACCTTCTGGGTTCTTCTGGTCAGAAATGAGCAGAACCATTCAAGAACAGTCCCACTCACTCCTGCAGCATCACTAACATCTCATGATCAATGATATCAAATGCAGCCAACAAATCTAACAGGTTCAACAGGGTTGAACGACCCTGATCCATATCTCGGCACAGGTCATCTACCAAAGCCACAAGCACAGTCTTGGTGCCATAACCCGGACAAAAGCTGGACTGAGAAAACTGATACGATCAAGATGCCCCTGCAGCTGCCGAGCCACTACCTGTTGAATAACCTTCCCTATAAAGGGAAGGTTAGAGACAGGTTGATAGCTCGCAGGGGAGCCAGCATCAAGTGTTGGTTTCTTTAGTAAAGGCCACACCACTGCCTCCTTCAGACAGCCAGGCAGTCTGGCCTCCCGCAAGGAGGTGTTGCCCACCCCAGCCAGCAACAGCCCCATTGTCTCCCAGCAGATCTTAACCAGTCAGGACGGGCAAGGGTCTAATTCGCAATAAGTGGCCCTAACCGCCCCAAAAACATCCACTGCATCGGTGGGCATTACTGACTGAAACTGATCCCAGAAAACCGGACATGATGGGGCTTCCATAACATCTAGTTCCCCTAGTATAATAAATGCTGCATCAAAATCATGGTGAGTATGATTTTGTCCGATTTTGTAGATGACTTCACTCAAAGGAGGCCAGACTGACCAGTCCCCACACTACCCAGAACAGCTCAGCTGAATGGGATTTTGCAGACGCTATGAGGACAGCAAAGAACTACCTCTTTGCTGCCCGCATAGCCATGGCATAGACTCGTAAACTTGCTCTATGCCACAATCTATTGGATCAGCATGTGAACGACACCACTGTCGCGTCAACAGCACTTTTATTGCAATTACCATCACTTCCCTGGCACTTAGTTGGCACATTTTCATCTCCAGAGCTCCAGGGGTGTGTGTGGGCATATATAAAACACATTCAGACTAAAATAAAGATACCATTTTTCTGATACAAGCTTGACTTTTTAAAAAATAAGATTCAGTCAGAATCTGAGACAGTCTATTAAATATTAATTTTTGAGGTGATAAAGAACTGGGTTTATCCTGATATACTTACATTCATGTAACCTATATTGTGGGATCTGGTACTGGTACTGGGATGAGTTTCTGTATCAAAACATACGGGATTTACATTAAGTATTTCTTTTTACCCTTCATGTTGGTCTACGTATTGGCATATAGCAATTCATTTGCATATGTTGGTCTACATATGTTCATTTTTCCCACTACAGCACTTCATATGAGGATCAAGTGACTTAGACACCACAGTGATAGGTGAAAGGTACCTCAGAGGGGCACTTTGTAGATAACACTTTTAAGGTTCAATCTTTTGTCATTGAAATCAATAGATTAGCTCCTATTGATTTTAATCATGGAAGATGGCATCTATGGATAGATAAGTGGGTATTGTGGGTTTTAAGATCAGTCTGACTTTGAAGGAATGGGATCCACTATTTACTAGTCTGACTATTTGACACAGGAATAGGGCTGAAATGAAAAATCTTGGTGAATGGTTTTTCTCTCGGAAGCAGGGCATTTGGCTGTTTTGCACAGCATGGAAACTTACCAGCTTTCCCACTGTTTTCACAATTATCTGTTATTTTTTGCAAGTTGAATGGGGCTGCTACAGGTTGGTCCCAAGCTTCATGCATGGCCACGCATACCCCTGGGGCTATGGAGATGAAAATGTGCCAGCTAAGTGCCAGGAAAGTGCTGGAAATTGCCATAAAAGTGCTGTAAAACTACCACAAAACTGTCATAAAATTCCTGGAAAGTGATTAAAAGTTATGAAAACTCCCACAAAGGGATGAAAATGACAGAAGCATGGAATCACCAGAAACTGACCAAGTACCAACAGATCCTCACAAGCACTCCTGAAAGGTTGGTATTTCCCTTTGGAACGGGAACACTTGCACTTGTCTCAGTCCTTCAGAGGAGATGATTTTATTGCACCATCATCTAATATCATGGTCCCAGCCTGAATATCTTTTCACAAGGTAGGTTGTCGCTCAGAACAAAGTACTTGATTTAGGATCTG
Source organism: Sphenodon punctatus (assembly GCA_003113815.1). Lineage (NCBI taxonomy): Eukaryota > Metazoa > Chordata > Lepidosauria > Sphenodontia > Sphenodontidae > Sphenodon > Sphenodon punctatus. The sequence continues at coordinate 15,915 of QEPC01006227.1, forward strand.
CTGGGTGAAATTCTATGTTGTGTGTTAATGCTAAATGCAGACTGTCAGATTAGATGATCATAACAGCCCCTTTTGGTCCTAAAATCTATGAATCTTTATAGAAATCTTTGACCTTACCCAAGAAACATTATCTGTAAAGCAGGTGACATTCAGACTGATGAAACTCCAGAATTCCTATGCCTAGTTCTAAAGAGCATTTCTCAATGGAGAATTCTGAAAATGTCACATTTTTGTAATAAAGAATATATATAAATCATGTCCAGGATTTTCTGACAGGTAATACTTTTTTTGGATCAGCTGCTTGGAGGACAGTGTTTCAGCCAAACATTGATTAGTCCTGTGATAATACTATTTACAGTTAGTAAGATGCCCAGTGTTATTACAGATAAATATTTCCCCTGTCAAATAATACTTGACAGCTCCAACTCCATGATTTTAAAGAGACCAATCTGTGTGAACAACAGCATAAGGAAATGTGAAAATCAATATGATTCATTCCCTTGAAGACACTTATGCTGAAGTTCTCAAACCATTTACTCCAGAGCAAGTGGTTTGAGGACTGATGCATTAGCAGACAGTATATACTGGGTGTAAGTTAGCAGGAAACACACCTAAGTGATTTCAGTCCTAGTGCGATCATTGAAGTGGAGCTGAAAAAAATATGCAGGGGCATAGCTAGGTTGAAATGGATGCAGGTGCAGAAGCCATAATACCCCCTTCTCACTGGTGTCGGTGTGCCAGGGTATGTCCCATTCTCCTGCTGATGGGGATTTCCTATTACTCTGCGGGGACAGCTGACAGACCAAGAACAGGGATGGCTCAATCCAACAAGGATGTGCATTCATTTTAATTATTATGAATAACTAAAAGTTAAAAAATCATTTTTGTTTTAGTTATTTGTATAACTAAACATTTTAGTTTTAGTTATTGAAGGATGAGCAGGAGTCTGGAACTGACTCCAGGCTGTATATCTTTTCTGGTAAATAAGAGTTCAGAAGAGGGTCCAGAAGGGAGGGTTAAAGTCCTTAGGTGAGGGGAACAAACTGTCCAAATTTCATCCAAATTGGATTGGAAGTAAAGAAGTTACAGCTGGAAATGCATGCACACAAAGCATGATACTTATACAATTGGGACCTTTTAGCCAATCTTTCTGAAATTTTTCAAGAATGATCCCTTGCATAAGGTAAATATTCTTTCCAAATTTCATCCAAATTAGATGGAAAACAAAGATGTTATCTCTGAAAATATGTCTACAAACTATAAATTTAAATTACTTATAAAATTAAAACTCTTTATCCAATCTTTATGAAATAACTTGGGTAGGGGTACAATCATCAGTCCAAATGTAATGCAAATTGGATAAAAAATAAAGATGTTACAGCCAGAAATCCATTTCCCATTAAAATCAATGGGACACCCCTACAATTTAACTATGGGGTCTTCAACCGTGACCAGAGAGGAATGGTATTTTCTCCCCTTCCTACTCTCACCACTCTTCCTTAGTCTACTGCCCTGTTTCTTATTGGGCTACACAAGGGCCTTCACCACCCCAGGTCCCAGTACCTGGTCACTCAGGATCACTGTGTCTTTCCAGCTGATGGGTTCCATTCCCTGCCCCTCTAGCACAACGCTTCTCTTCCAAACCCTCAGCTGATGTTCTCCACTACTTGTATTTCCCACCAATCTCCCTCTCCCAGTCCCTTTATAACTAGGGATGAACAAAGTAGATGAAAAATTATCTGTGAGTATTTATGAGTAGCCCAGAACCAGGTCTGAGTTTCTGGGAGCTACTTGGTAATACTGCTGAATACTTGGTACCACTCAGTACTCGGTAAATTATTAGTAATTTATCAAATATTTTACTGAGTCTCCTAAGTTGAGGCAGGCATGGTGGGCAGGAAGAGGGTAGAAAAGGGGGTGGGCAGGGGTAGCAAGCTCACTAAGGGCTTGAATGTGTTGGTGGAGACAAAGGTCCTACCAGTTCTGTGCCTCCAGTGAGGTGCCCCAGCACTGCACATTGGGAGCCTGCTGGACTACATTTCTCAGTATGATACAAGAGAAAAGATGGTGGCCAGATCTCCTGGCCTACAGCTATGAGACATGCAATGCTGGGGCTCCTTACTGGGGTCACAGACCTTGGCGGACCTCACTGGCAGTGGCGATGGCAGGCAGCGAGTAGGCTCCACTTTGATTCCACCAGCGCGTCCAGTCCTCTCAGTGAGTTTGCTGCCCCTGCCCACCTTCCTGCACCCTTCCTGCCTGCTGCCCCTGCCACCATGCAACACCCTCCTTTACTGCACACCACATTAGTGTTGTGTAAAATCTCTAGCCTGTTGACTTTATTAGATCTTTCAGCGGCTTTTGATACTGTTGATCATAAGGTGTTGTTGACTCACCTGTGGGCCTTGGCTAGAGTGGACGGAACTGTTCTTGAGTGGTTCTGCACTTTTTTGACTGGGAGGTCTCAGCGGGTGTTGTTGGGTGATTGCTCATCATCCTCCTTGTGGGGTTCAACAAGGTTCCATTCTAAGCTCCCTCTTGTTCAACATGTATAGGCAGCCACTGGGTGAGGTCATTTGGAGGTTTGGGGTGAGATATCATCAGTATACTGACACCCAGATCTGCCTATCCTTTTAATCTGTCCCAGGTCCAGCAGTCTCGGTGCTTACCTGTTGCCTGGCTGCAGTGGGAGGGGGGTGAATGAGGGTGAGTCACTGAAGCTGAATCCTGACAAGACTGAAATGATGATGGTTGGCCGGTCTTGTGCCTTGGAGGGGATTGGGACTCCTGTTATTGAGGGGGGTCCAGCCTCCTCTGGTTTATTTGGTTCGCAGCCTCAGAGTACTTCTGGATACTTTGCTGCACCTGGATTTCCAGTTCGCAATGGTGGCCAGGAGTGTTTTTCATCAACTCCACCTGGTAAGGAGGCTTCAGCCTTTTCTTTTGGATTTGGATTTGGCCACTGTCATCCATGCTTTCATCACTTCCAGGCGAGACTACTTTAACACACTTTACGTGGAGCTGCACTTGATGATGGTTTGGGGGCTTCAGCTGATGCAGAATGTAGCAGCTTGCCTCCTTACGGGGATGCATCGCTGCAAGCACATAACACCAGTGCTCCGTACTCTGCAATGGCTGCCAATAGTCTTCTGGGATCAATTCAAGGTGCTGGTAATAACCTTTAAAATTCTAAATGGTCTAGACCCCATCTATTTGAGGGATCATCTGGCTACCCATGTCCCGTAATGGCCTCTGCAATGGGCTGGGAGCACCTTTCTGGAGACTCTTTTTTTTTACTAGGTTTCAACTATGAGGAGGGTGTTCTCAGCTTTCACACCTTTGTAATGGAACTCCCCTCCCCCAGGGGGTCTGCCTGTGTTCAAGCCTGGTGGCCTTCCAGAGGCAATGTAAGACCATTCTTTGGGCAGTGGGGACTGAATTGATGAGGAGGGTAATTCTAAGGGGGTGGGTGGGCTGGGGGATAGGGAGTGGGATTAGGTGGAAAGTTGTTGAAGGGTGGGAAATAAATGTAATCAACTAAATGAGTAAATAAATAAATAAATAAATTGTAAAAATAATTAGGAAACTCATGCCTGCCCCCCTTCCTGTACACATTTATTTATTTATTTGTTTGTTTGTTTGTTTGCTTGCTTGTTTGCTTGCTTGCTTGAATTTATATACTGCCCTTCCCACAGAGACTTAGGGAGGCTTACAGTCCATAAAACCCATAAATCAAAACTTCCACCTTTACCACAAACACACCACCCTCCCCCACAACCCTACCCAAAAAAAACCAACAAGCCCCTACCCTCACCTGCCAAATGCTTTCTCAAACAAAAAAGTTTTACACCACTTTCAGAAGATGCTTGGGCCCAGACTCAAGCAAACTTCCTGGTGAAGGGAGTTCCACAAAACTGGGGCAACAACCAAGAACGCCCTCCTATGCACCCCCATCCTTTAGACAAGAGTAACAGAGTTTAGTTCCTCAATTTGTGTTACTGAGTACTGAGTATTGTAGCAATTTATCTGTTTACTTAATACCTGGTAAACCAAGTCCAATAAGTAAAAACTGAGGAAAACCAAGTACCGTGGCAATTTACAGCCTAACTTATAACACCTCCACTCCTAATACATGGGTGAGCACACCCTCTCTGAGTTCCTCTTGAGTTCTCCTGGTGAACCCTGATGCACACCAAACTGTTGCACAATAGCACTAAACTGTAGAGGTGTGCATTTTGTTGTTGTTATTACAATAACGACAATTGTTGTTTTTGTTTTTGTTATTACAGTAACAAAAATGACAATATATAATAACGATAACAAAAACAACAATGACATTATCGTTGTTGTTATTATTAGTGCTATGGCAGTTGGGTTTTGGAGGAAAAATGTGGAGAGGGGAGGAGGGAACAGACATCTCGGAGCCCTAAACAGGGTTGAACTTATGAACTGTACCTGTGTTGGGAGGTAGCTCCCAAGCAGCTCAGCAGTATCTGATGGATGTATCGCTAGCCAATGAGCAGTACAAGCAGGCCCCAGCAGTCACATGGCACTCTATGATTGCTCAATACCTGCTGCCTCCCACAACCAATCAGGAGGGCTCTGGGGGAGAGCACTGCAACCCTTTATAATGGGAGGGCCAGGCTTTTTATCTCCGTTCTGTGAGAGCTCTGCTTGTCAGGTTGTGTTTAAAGAACTGTGGTGCTTGCACACAAAAAAATCCTCTCTAGCCCTCATTGTATTACCACCAATACCTTTCCTTCCTGATACCCTACATTTTACCTTCTCCCTTTCCCTGCCCTTCTCCCCCCTGTACATTATATATAGATAGGCAGTATAGATTATATATAAATATATATTATAGACATATAGATTAGATTAGAATAGTTATAGATAATTGATTAGATAATAGATATTTTCCTTTTCCCTTCTCCTGTATCCCTTAGATTTAGATAGATATTACTTGTGTACATATATATATAGAGAGAGATTAGGTATTATACAGGTATTTAGGCTAGTCTGTTATAATAAAAGAGACAACAACAATATATATTAATATATATATTCATAATATATATTAATAATTGATTCCAATTATAGATATACCGATACAAATAACGATACCAAAATTACAATCTTTGTTTGCAACGATACCAATAATGATAATGATAATGAAAACGACATTGTTGTTAATAACGATAATGAAAATAACATTTTTTAATAACAAAAATGACATCGGGTGTCTGGAGCACAACTCTTCTAAACTGAAGTGTCCAGAATAACCAAACTTTGATATAACATCGCTTCATATAGAGTTCATAATATTGATTCTACTGTATGTGAAGCCTTGGATTACCAAGACTGTAACAGGCTTTTGTCCCTATGGCATGAAAGAAGGTGACAGACAACATGTTTGGGACAAAAAGACTGCAACTCTATTATCTAACTACAGTCTGGAAAGGAGGTAGGAGAAAGAAACAGCAAACCCAACAAAAAAAACCCTTCAGCTTGCCAGGTCCAGTAACTTACAAATTACTGGGCAGACACCACTAGGAAATACATTAAACCAACCACTACTCTATTCTAACCATGATCCTTAGGGAGGGGTGAACAGTGACCCAAGCTAGGGATCAGTGCTATGCTACTTGATTGTACTGCGTGCTAGGCAGACCCCCTGTGGGTAGAGGTAAAGCTGTGTGTCACTTATCCCACAATCAGCAACCATCCAACCCCCACCTCCTAGTGGATGCATCAACTTAATTCAATTTCCAGTCACCTAAAAATGTTATGCCAGCAACCCTGGACCTTTGCCAATATCTTATTCTTGGTGTTCCACCCTGCTATTATCATTATGTAAATTGGAGGGTGCTACAGGGAAGGTGAAAACCCCCTGTTCACAGGCCTAGCCAATTGGCCCTAACAAGGAAAAATTCCTTCCCAGCCCCAATAATGGCAAGCAGTAGAGCCCAAAGTGCCAGTCCAAGAGGGTGAGTTTTTAGGCTACCAGACTGCCGTGAATGTTTGACTCACCCTCCAAGCCCTCCTCGCCCATATGCTTACCCTCGCTACCTGAGAAAAAACCTCTGAATCAGTGTGAAAGTGCTAGGGATGTGCTAACAGGATGGAGTTCAGATGTTCGGGCTAAAAATGTAGTTTGGGTTCAGGTGTTCAGTCTGGTAGAGTTCGAACCCCCCTGAAAGTGCAGAAAGTTCGGTCCCACCAGAGGCTTGGGGCACTCCAAGGACCCCCAGGGGGGCCCAGGGCAGCATGGCAGGCCATCTGAGACACAGAAGACCAGGAAGGCTTGGTGCTTGGCACCATGGGTTGCCTGGACGGGCAAGCTCAGCGCTTGGCCCCTGGGGGTGCCCGTGGTGGCAGGGCTGGCCATCTGAGACCCAGCGACAGCAGCAGAGTCTGGAAAGTCTTGGGGCTTGGTGGCTGGCACACCTAATTGTCTGGGCATTGCAGGCTGGCAGGCATCAGTGGGTCTCAGATGGTCAGCCATGCCCCAACGGGTATTGGGCAGGCACCCCTGGGGGCCAAGTGCTGAACCTAAGTTCTTATGAAGAAGGGGAAGCATTTAAGTGTCCTCTTCTTTACCCTGCAAAGAGACTGGATATGCAACAGCAATTGGAACTGCGTACCCCAAGCCTAGTTCCCATACAGGTTCTTTGTCCTCTGAGCTCCCAGAACGGTAGTCCTCTGGCTTAGAACTGGGAACGCTGAAATGCAGAGAGATCAAAGGATTTCCAAACCAGGAATTAGAACTGGGGTATCTTGACTCTTATCCTGTCCTACAAATGCACAATGCTGCTGCCCACTCAAAGGCTACTGAAAGCAGATGTTCTGCTAGACTGCCTGTCTCTGCCTGAAGGCCTTGACAACATGTGCAAATCCACTTTGGGCACCGATACACACTATTGTAGTCCTGTCACTCCTGCCATGATGGTGACTAGAAGTGGAGACCCCAACATAGAGTGAGCATAACTGGAGGTCTGCTAGCCTGCAATACCTGGCTACGTGGGGGTGCCAGACACCAAGCCCTGGCCAGGCCTCTCTCATTGCTCCACTGATGCCTGGAAGCCTGCAATGACTGGCCAAGTAGTGCCTGCCAGTGCCCAAATCAGGGTTGTGTGTGTTTTCATGGCCTGAAGGTGGAGACTCAGTGGTATCAGAAGAGGCAGGAAAGGCTTGGGGCTTGGTGTCTGGCACCTATAGGGGGTGGAGCATTGCAGGCTGACATTGGTGAAGAAGCAGTAGAGGCCTGGCCAAGGCTTTGTGGCCAGCACCCCTACTTGGCTGGCCATTGCAGGCTGACATCGGTGGAGCAGCAGCAGAGACCTGGCCCGGGCTTCGTGACTGGCACCCCTACTTGGCTGGGCATTGCAGACTGGCAGGCCTCCAGTTCTGCTCACTCTATGCTGGGTTCTCCATTTCTAGTCACCATCATGGCAGGCAGTGACTGGCTGGCTACGTGAATCACCACCGGGCAAGGCTACTTGACCAATTTTCAGAAGAGTTGGTTGAGGTCTAGTGAGTAGGATACCAGCCTGAAATGCCTGACCCCATATGGGTGCCAGCCACCACCAAGCCGAGGTCAGGCCTCTGCTGAGGCTCCACCGATGCTTGACAGCCTGCAATGACTATTTATTTAGAAGGGTACAATCCTGAAGTGGAAGTAGTCTTAGTAACAGAGCAGGTAAAAGTTCTGTCACAAAATATTCAGCATGAGGCCACTTCCCTGGGTGCTTTGGCACATTGGAAGTGGTCATGCACAGTGCTGGGTAATACTAGATCTGATCCTTCAGGATAATGTCCAGTTAAGATGGATCTTTTGCCTGCAGCTCACCTCTCTCCCTCAATATTGGGGATGGAGAAATTTGATCTCTCCTCAAACCAATTGGGTTCTGAAACTTCAGATAAAGAGGAGGAATAATGGATGGGGCCCCTAAGGAAGTCTTTTATCTCTATAGTTTCTCGGAACATTTTGGGTTGGAAAATCAAATTAAATTATAATAATTTGGGTTGTTTAATTAGATCCTTTAACATTATTTTGCTCCAAGAAACATGGCATATAGGGAAATTAGAGTTGGATGGGTATTGCATTTGCATTTTTTGCATTTGCATTTTTATTTATACCCCGTGCTCTCTCAGCAAATGGACTCGAGGCGGCTCACATAATAACAAAATACATTTCTGGGTTTCTCATCCCATGCAGGGGACACAGCACAAGCAAAAATAAGAACAAAACCCACAAAATATCATCTTATCACAAAGCCCCCCCCCGATATTCTCATTCCACCAACTGTTACACAATTGGTCCCATGAGTTAATCCTTCTATCCCCTGCTGCCACCAGGGGATATTTCACTCAACTCCACCCCTCTCTCACTGGGGGGAGTCAGCTGTACAATCCTATTCATAAGTAAATACCATAACCCCCCCAAACAATATAAACACTCACAGGATCTCTCACCTCAGCCTCATGACCCAGCCGAAGGGCATGGCCAAAGGTCAGGCCCCTTTGAACATGCCCCTTTGACACGTGCCCCCAGAAAATGCCTCCGGCACGGCCTCCGGCTGCTCCCGATGTTATGGGGAGGGGTCCAGAAGTTGATGTATCTGAGCCCTACCCCCAAAAGGGTGGGAAGGAGGAGAGAGAATCCTGTGGCCCCCAGTTCTCAACAACGGGGACCCCCATGCCAGCAACCAAATACCATCTCTGTCCTTGTAGATGGGGGGGTTGAAAGATGCTGCCGCCATCCGCTCCATCTTGGCTGGTTGCCCTTCGCTCCCACATGCTGCTGATGTCTTGGCTCCCACATGTCACTGTATGTGTCCTTTGTTGTGGACGTTGTCACATCTGAAGTGAAGGGTAGGCCTAGCAGGGGTTGGGGATGTTTAATATCTTAAACAGACACACTGGCAGACCTCCATTTCTGCTCGCTCTATGCTCGATTCTTCAGTTCTAGTCACTATCACGGCTGGGTGTTGTAGGCTACCAGGCATCTGTGGAGCAATGGCAGAGGCCCGGCCAGGATTTGGGGGCTGGCACCCCTACTTGTCCGGGCATTGCAGACTGGATGGCCCTCGGTGGAGCATTTACAGACAATTAGGTGGAATGATGGCCCTCCCTGCCTGGAACGTAGGTCCCAGAACCCTGATGGTGAGTCCAGGGGATGGAGTGACTGGCTTTTTCTTTCTGCGGTGGAATGATGGCTCCTGTGAGTGGAATGACAGCCCCAGAACCCTGATGGTGGATCCTGGGGCTGGAGTGGCTGGCACCCCTACTTGTCTGGGCATTGCAGGCTGTCTGGCATCAGTGGAGCAGTGGCAGAGGCCAGGCCAGGGCTCAGTGACTGGCACCCCTACTTGGCCTGTGGCCAGACATTGCAGACTGCCAGGCATTGGTGGAGCAGCAGTATAGGCCCGGCAGGGGCTTGGTGGCTGTCACTCCTATTTGGCTGGTCATTGCAGGCTGGAATCATACTCAACTGATCTCAATAAGCTGTACTGAAAATTGGGAGGAGCAAATGGCTGACGTGCAGTACCAGCAGCAGCAGTAGTAGCAGCAGCAGCAGCAGCAGCAGCAGCAGAAGCCAACATTGGATTGCCATGGCACAGTAACTGCTGAGCGCACCGCTGCTCGGCTAGGCATTGAAGGCTGCCAGGCATTGGTGGAGCAGCAGCAGAGGCCCTTCCAGGATTTGGTGGCTGGCACCCCTGCTTGACCAGGCATTTCAGGATGGTTGGCATCAGTGGAGCAGCGGCAGAGGCCCGGCCAGGGCTCAGTGACTGGCATCCCTACTTGGCCGGGCGTTGCAGGGTGGCTGGTATTGGCGGAACATTTACACACAATTAAGTGGAATGACAGCCCTCCCTGTCTGGAACGTAGGCCCCCGAACCATGAGGGTGGGACCTGGGGCTGGAGTGGCTGCTTCTTGATGCCGGTATAACCCCTAAATCTATCTAATTTAAATAAATGCAACTATGGAGGTAAACGTGGAAATGGTTGAAATAGGAGGATGATGGCAATGGATTGGGTGGAACACAAACTTCTGGGAGAGGGGGAGTTCTGAAAACACCTGCTCATGGGATCAGTGTCTAGCTCAGAATGAATTGGAAGGGGGGAGGGAAATTACTTTTGTTACTTGCATCGGCAGAGCAGCGGCAGAGCTCTGGCCAGGGCTTGGTGGCTGGCACCCCTACTAAGCCGGGCGTTGCAGGCTGCCAGGCATTGATGGGGCAGCGGCAGAGGATTGGCCAGGGCTTGGTGGCTGGCACCCCTACTTTGCCAGGAATTGCAGGCTTGCATCCTACTCGCCGGATCACAAGTTCTTCTGCAAATTAGTCAAGCCTTGCTCGGTGATGAATCTCATGGCCACCCAGTAGTAGACATTTGATTGCCGGTGGACAGTACCCATGGCACATCAGAGGCAGCAGAAGTGGACATTGGATTGCTGGGACACAGAACCCATGGCACAGACAGCAGAGGCAGCATTGGCAGAAGCAGCAGGAATTGAATTTCGGGGGCACAGAACCTATGGCACAGACAGCAGAGGCAGCATTGGCAGCAGCAGCAGACATTGGATTGCCTGGGCACAGAACCCGTGGAACAGCAGAGATGGTAGCAGCAGGATTTTCCTGTGCGCAGCACCCATGGATCCAGCATGGTAGGATTTGACAGGGAAGAGATCCCAAACACAAGCAGACGACAGCAGCAGGATTGCATGGGCACATTTGGATTTTCCAGGCCAGATCACCCACGGACCAGCAGACAGAAGCCACGGGATTACCAGGCCAGTGGGGCACATCACCCAGGGTTGCCAGGGCAGGCAGACAGGCACCTTGGCATGAGAGGCAGGCAGGCTGGGGCAGGGTTTAAGCTTTGATCACAGGGCAGGCAGGCAGGTGCTTTGGCATGAGCAGAAGGCAGACTGAGGCAGGGATTCAGCTTGGCAACCAAGGTGGACAGACAGGCAACATGGCATGAGCATCAGAAGGCAGTCTGAGGCAGGGTTTGATTTTGGCAACCTGGGTGGGTGGGCAGACTTGCAGCATGGCATGAGCATTGGAAGGCAGCGTGGCATGAGCATCTAAAGGCAGGATGAGGCAAGATTAAAGGTTGGCAACCAGGGCAAAGTCTATACGGCAAAGGCACAACCTGGGTAGATGAGCTCCCTCCCCCCCCACCAGCCCACACACCCCACGGCCCAGGGGATGGAACAGGAGTCATGCCTGCTACATCCCCTGGGCCGCAGCGTGTGTGGGTGCAAGGGGTCCCATTGGCCCAGGCTGCATCTTTGCCCTGCATGGCAATGGTGTGTGCATGGCATGCACATGCATATTCTGGCCCAAGCATGTATGCAGGCTATAGGATTGTGCCCTTTTGGTTCATCCTTCCATTAAAGTCAATGGGGAGTTTTACTATTGACTCTGGGTGAGATCCAGAACTGATGCATATACATACACATGCATATGTGCATGCATTTGCATTTATTCCACATGGTTTCTGCATGTTTGTAAACATGCCACAGACTCCATAATGGGGTTGTGGTCATTAGGATTTGGCCCACCCAGTGGCAGAGGATTATACTCTAAGATTGCAATACTTCTGATTGGCCAGTTAGATTGTGTTACTTGGGGCAGCAACTGTGTCTTCAGACATAAGTGAATTGCCATTTTATATATGCATTTTGCAATGTTATGTGGAAATTCAACACTTTGGTTTTTGCAGTGGACCTCCAGAAAGCAGTTATTTTGTTTATTTCTGCTAGCCTGGTTTGGTAATTTTGGTTATTTTGTTATTAGTTAAGAACACAGAGCATTAAAAGTGCCCTACTGGGTCAGATCAATGGTCCATTGCATACAGCATCCTGTCTCCAACAGTGACCAATCCTGGTAACTTTGGGAAAGTATTTTGGTTTAATTATTTACTTCATTTTGGCTATTTTGCATGCACCTGAATGAGAAGGGCATGTTATATGGCTGAAGTTCCCAAACCAACATGGCTGAAGTTCCCAAACCAAACAACCAAAATTAACACTCTGAAATAACCAAAATGGATCGCCAACTATTTGGAAACTTAATCATAGTTGATCTTCCTTTGTTGGATCCAGATCAGTCGAATCCATTAGATAAGGTATTTGCGGGGGGGAAATCCTTTTCAGTCCTACTGTGGCTATATTCGGTCTTTAAAAAACATGGATTTCTGCACAGAAGTGATTATAATAGTAATACATTTCTCTTGGCTCTGGATGGCAATTTCCCCTTAATTTTACTCTATGTTGATATTTGATAATTTGGTTATAATCATGTTTTTCATCATGTAAAGCCACACGCCATAGTAACCATTTCTCCAAGTTTTTATCTCTCTGCTTACCACACTTCCTACCATCTTGAAACTCTGTTGCAATACTATATATGACACTATATCTTGGCTTGGTGACTGCCGTACACTAAATCAACTGTAATACTAATTATTGTCCTGAAGACAAGCTTGGCATAAAGGCATATTTGATAGTTAGGAAATATTGCTGGTGACTGTCCAGATGAATTTTCAAAGGTAATTTTTATTTCGTATTGCTCAATAGTTGTGATTTCTTTTTACTATCATTTCAGTCATTTCCACTATTAATCTCCTAGTACTTACATTCCATATTGCATCCGGAAAGCCCAGTTCCTGGCTTCAATGGATTAAGTGCACAATTACCAATGACATAGACCTTTAAGGGGAGAGATCTAAAAACTGTACATAGTGGTAGCATTTTATTTTCTTCCTCACTGTTTTACAATTTGCTTCATCTCCATGGCTAAATGTTAGACAGCGTATCTTTGCAGTGCAATCAAATAAAGTATTTTATTTAAATTAATTCAAATTAAAAGCATTTAACTAAATTGCCTGTGAATAAAAATAATAATAATAAAGTTTTAGCTGAATTTTAGTCATTTCTTGATGAGAAATCCATTCAGTTTTCACAGTCTGCCACTTCCTCCACAAAGCTGCTCACCATGTTTCCTTTGGAAAATCTTTTTATTTGTTCAAAATACTACAGAAGTTAGGGAACTGAAAGTGAATTCATTAATGTTACCCATGAAGGAGTAATGTGAGCTGTGTCAAGCTGCTCTGGAATTTAAAGTGAGTGGAACGTTCTAACTGTACAGGTGGGGAAAATGACTGTTGTGTAATGTTCTTTATTTATAACAATTTTATAAAGCCTTGATAAAGGTGTTTTATAAAAAGCTCTCTAAAACACAGAAACAAACTGTCTTTATAATGACATAAAAACCAGTGGAACATTATAATGTATCATCTAAGAACAAGAGGACAGTCTCTTAAGTTAAAAGGCAGCAGATTTAAAGTAAACAAAAGGAAGTACTTTTTCATGCAGCAGACAATGCAGTTGGGGAGCACATTTCCAAAGGAGACTGGGAAAGCCAGGAGTATAACTAACTACAAATGGAAATTATATAAATTCTTCAGAGGATAGAACCATAAACACCTACTAGTTGGGACTTAAACCCCTGGCAACTGGTATTTGAGAGTGGTTTGGAGGTGACTGGACACTCCTCCATGACCTGTAAGCGATATGTCCTTTTCTTGACCTACCGGATCTGGCCATTGTTGGAGATCAGATGCTGGGTTAGATGAACCCCCAACTTCTATCCATCCAGCCCCTCAGAACTTGTACTAATTTTCAAAGTGATGGAAAGAAAAGTTTCCCCACCCCTGTTTATGGATGGGCAAACGCAGTTGGGAAGTTCGGAGTTCGGACCAAACTCGACCAGTTTGTTCGACCGAACCGAACTGCCGAACCGAACTCAATTTTAGAACTGAACCGAATTTCCAAACTCTACTTTGTTCGCCCATCCCTAAAAGATAATAGTCCATTTAGTTCAATGGGGTTTGAATTTCTGAACTTTGTTCAGAAGTTTGGAGTTCCAACCAAACTCGAATAGTTCAGTCGACCGAACCGAACTGAATTTCCGAAATGAACCGAACCAAATTTCCGAACTCGGTTCTGTTCGCCCATCCCTACCCCTGTTATAATCAAACAAAAATAAATAATTAAAAAATAGGCGGGAGGGGGACAAAATCAAAACAATAAAAAAACCTTTGTCCAGTTTTCTTTAGAGTAAACTATTTCTTTCAGTTAATTCCTTCTAATTGGAACTGAACAAGTCCTGTACCTCAATTATGTCCACCTGTAGCTTGGGTGGGGATACCTTCAGTAAGGTTAACTCTTTGCATACCAGTGGCTAGAGTGTGTCTCTTTACTTCGTTGAAACCTCACCTATTTTTCTTTTTTTAGTTGTTTTTTTTAAAAAAAACAACAAAAGCTACTGTGAATGAGGAAAATGGTCACCGGAGGTGTTCTAGGAATGTGCAGAATGGTCTGGCAGCCATTTTGCACATGCACAGTAATTTAAATTTAAAACAAAACAAAACAAAAGTAAAAAATCACTGTCCATGCACAAAATGACCACCAGGCCCAAGAAATTGGGGATCCATTCATTTTGAAAGTGGGATTTAAGATCCTAAGTAACTCAGCTAATTCTGAAGATTATGGGCGCAATCCTATGCAGTACGTGTGCCACATGTAGATGGTATGTAAGTGTGCACAATGTTGCACAATGTTACATAGCAATGGCATGCAAGTAAAGGGCGTGCACCATTCCTTACGGCCTACTCCCTAATTCATGCTCCACTGTGCACGCACCCTTTACTTGTGTGCCATTGTTGTGCAACATTGCGCAATACTGCACGCATATATGTACTATCTGTGTGCGGCACACGCACTGCATAGGATTGCACCCTTAATCAATAGTTGGTAACAGGTTGTTTTTCAAGACTGTCTCTAACTTAGGGTATTAACAAATGAAACATTAGCCCACATTACTCAATGTTAGATCACACCATTGATTAGATGTTCACCAGATTTTTGGCCCCAGTGGACGAGGGCCACCACCCACCATACCGACAGCCCCCACTCATGGCGTGTTCTTTGAGAATACTAACGAGAGCTAATTTGAGCCCCTGTTTTTGCATCCTGTCCATTATGTTGCACACATTCTCACATGCAAACAACACCATAGTATCATGGGTGAAAGCCAAGAGCTTCTGAGGAGCAACCACTTTCTCACTGGTGGAGGGGGTAGGTGGGCTGTGACAGCGAAGAACACCTTTCCTTCTGGGAGGTGCATTGCACTAAACCTGTGAGTGGGGGGCTGCCTGAACTTAACAGATTTCAGTGGTGCTGCCGCCACAAGCCCTGGGAAGGGCAAGGCAATTTTGCGAATGTGCCCCTATGGGTGTTCCAATTAGGATTCAGCTGAGCTATGGCCAGTGTTGTACGTGATTATTAGATTCATCCCCAGGTATATGCCTTGGGTCTGTTTATTTTTGCTATAAGCCCTTGTAGAGTGGGGTTGACTGTCTGTCCCTCTGGTGCTTAGATTAGTTACATTTACAGCTATTTTAAGTGTGCATGTGTTTTTTCACTATAATTGTACAGACGTGCTGGTGTAGCCCAAGGCTAAGCAGCAAGAAAATTAAATATTATTTGTTATGGTTTTACTGTGATGGCCNTTTTCACAGTCTGCCACTTCCTCCACAAAGCTGCTCACCATGTTTCCTTTGGAAAATCTTTTTATTTGTTCAAAATACTACAGAAGTTAGGGAACTGAAAGTGAATTCATTAATGTTACCCATGAAGGAGTAATGTGAGCTGTGTCAAGCTGCTCTGGAATTTAAAGTGAGTGGAACGTTCTAACTGTACAGGTGGGGAAAATGACTGTTGTGTAATGTTCTTTATTTATAACAATTTTATAAAGCCTTGATAAAGGTGTTTTATAAAAAGCTCTCTAAAACACAGAAACAAACTGTCTTTATAATGACATAAAAACCAGTGGAACATTATAATGTATCATCTAAGAACAAGAGGACAGTCTCTTAAGTTAAAAGGCAGCAGATTTAAAGTAAACAAAAGGAAGTACTTTTTCATGCAGCAGACAATGCAGTTGGGGAGCACATTTCCAACGGAGACTGGGAAAGCCAGGAGTATAACTAACTACAAATGGAAATTATATAAATTCTTCAGAGGATAGAACCATAAACACCTACTAGTTGGGACTTAAACCCCTGGCAACTGGTATTTGAGAGTGGTTTGGAGGTGACTGGACACTCCTCCATGACCTGTAAGCGATATGTCCTTTTCTTGACCTACCGGATCTGGCCATTGTTGGAGATCAGATGCTGGGTTAGATGAACCCCCAACTTCTATCCATCCAGCCCCTCAGAACTTGTACTAATTTTCAAAGTGATGGAAAGAAAAGTTTCCCCACCCCTGTTTATGGATGGGCAAACGCAGTTGGGAAGTTCGGAGTTCGGACCAAACTCGACCAGTTTGTTCGACCGAACCGAACTGCCGAACCGAACTCAATTTTAGAACTGAACCGAATTTCCAAACTCTACTTTGTTCGCCCATCCCTAAAAGATAATAGTCCATTTAGTTCAATGGGGTTTGAATTTCTGAACTTTGTTCAGAAGTTTGGAGTTCCAACCAAACTCGAATAGTTCAGTCGACCGAACCGAACTGAATTTCCGAAATGAACCGAACCAAATTTCCGAACTCGGTTCTGTTCGCCCATCCCTACCCCTGTTATAATCAAACAAAAATAAATAATTAAAAAATAGGCGGGAGGGGGACAAAATCAAAACAATAAAAAAACCTTTGTCCAGTTTTCTTTAGAGTAAACTATTTCTTTCAGTTAATTCCTTCTAATTGGAACTGAACAAGTCCTGTACCTCAATTATGTCCACCTGTAGCTTGGGTGGGGCTACCTTCAGTAAGGTTAACTCTTTGCATACCAGTGGCTAGAGTGTGTCTCTTTACTTCGTTGAAACCTCACCTATTTTTCTTTTTTTAGTTGTTTTTTTTAAAAAAAACAACAAAAGCTACTGTGAATGAGGAAAATGGTCACCGGAGGTGTTCTAGGAATGTGCAGAATGGTCTGGCAGCCATTTTGCACATGCACAGTAATTTAAATTTAAAACAAAACAAAACAAAAGTAAAAAATCACTGTCCATGCACAAAATGACCACCAGGCCCAAGAAATTGGGGATCCATTCATTTTGAAAGTGGGATTTAAGATCCTAAGTCACTCAGCTAATTCTGAAGATTATGGGCGCAATCCTATGCAGTACGTGTGCCACATGTAGATGGTATGTAAGTGTGCACAATGTTGCACAATGTTACATAGCAATGGCATGCAAGTAAAGGGCGTGCACCATTCCTTACGGCCTACTCCCTAATTCATGCTCCACTGTGCACGCACCCTTTACTTGTGTGCCATTGTTGTGCAACATTGCGCAATACTGCACGCATATATGTACTATCTGTGTGCGGCACACGCACTGCATAGGATTGCACCCTTAATCAATAGTTGGTAACAGGTTGTTTTTCAAGACTGTCTCTAACTTAGGGTATTAACAAATGAAACATTAGCCCACATTACTCAATGTTAGATCACACCATTGATTAGATGTTCACCAGATTTTTGGCCCCAGTGGACGAGGGCCACCACCCACCATACCGACAGCCCCCACTCATGGCGTGGTCTTTGAGAATACTAACGAGAGCTAATTTGAGCCCCTGTTTTTGCATCCTGTCCATTATGTTGCACACATTCTCACATGCAAACAACACCATAGTATCATGGGTGAAAGCCAAGAGCTTCTGAGGAGCAACCACTTTCTCACTGGTGGAGGGGGTAGGTGGGCTGTGACAGCGAAGAACACCTTTCCTTCTGGGAGGTGCATTGCACTAAACCTGTGAGTGGGGGGCTGCCTGAACTTAACAGATTTCAGTGGTGCTGCCGCCACAAGCCCTGGGAAGGGCAAGGCAATTTTGCGAATGTGCCCCTATGGGTGTTCCAATTAGGATTCAGCTGAGCTATGGCCAGTGTTGTACGTGATTATTAGATTCATCCCCAGGTATATGCCTTGGGTCTGTTTATTTTTGCTATAAGCCCTTCTAGAGTGGGGTTGACTGTCTGTCCCTCTGGTGCTTAGATTAGTTACATTTACAGCTATTTTAAGTGTGCATGTGTTTTTTCACTATAATTGTACAGACGTGCTGGTGTAGCCCAAGGCTAAGCAGCAAGAAAATTAAATATTATTTGTTATGGTTTTACTGTGATGGCCAGGAATCTATTCTGATGTAAACTGCAGGACGTTCTTACTGACTTATATCTGGCTTCATCCCCTACCTTTTATCTTATTTTTAAATTTATTAAACGGACCTTAGCAGCTTAACTTTAGAGGTCAGAAAGTCTTTTTTGTGTTTTATGACTATGAGGGTTATCCCTATGTGTTTGTGAAATGGATAATAAAATGGATAATCATGCATTCTTCTTTTTTGCATTTGCTTATATTTGTCTTCTGTTTTCTGTGTTGTGTATATGTTGACATTGACCTAAGGTCACATCTTTCTAATAAACTTGGACTTCAGTGGGCTATTGTCATCTTTGCTTTAACCCTTTGAATCATTGGAAGGGATCTAAATGGTCAGCTAGTCCAACCTCCTGCCTGAATGTAGGTTGACTACAGTTGTAACATCCCCAACAGATGGCTATCCAGCCTCTTTTTAGCAATTTCCAGCAATGGAGAGCATATAACCTATCTAATCAGCTTGTTCTATTGCTGAACAGCTCTTACTAGTATGGATTTTTTACTGATATCTAACCAAATTCTACCTTATGTATTTATTTATTTATTTCAAACTTTTACTACCTTGCCCCTCCTGCCACAGGCAGCTCAAGGTTACTTACAATTCATAAAACAATTAAAACAACTAAAAGGAGGAAAATAAAATAACCCCATACCCCAAAAAACCTCCACCCCCTCAACCATCTCCCACGCCAAATGCCTGGCAGAACAGCCAGGTCTTACAACTTCTCTGAAAAGATGGGAAATCTGGGGCCAACCGGGCCTCTACTGGAAGGGAGTTCCACAACTGTGATGTGGCCACCGAGAACGCCCTCCCCTGCGTGGCTCCCCTGCGTGGCCTCCCTTCCTGTAATGAGAGCCCATTGTTTTGGGCTTTCCCTCTGCAGAAGAGTTGCTTGCCATGACCTTCATAGCAGCCCTTTTAGATATTTGAAGACTGCGATCATTGTAGTTATGGGCCTAGGAGTTTTGAGTTGAGCCAAACTATTGCTCTGAGAAAAGGGCTCCAGGAATTTATTGCTAAAGGGTGCTTTGTAAAAGGCACTGGGCTAGCCAACTTTTCTCAGCATAGTTCCAGATCCTGCGAGGACTAATTGTCCCTACTTGTTATTCTTGTCTCCCTCACTGTTAGTTGTGTCTCTCAGTTTGCAGATTGTGTGTGGTTAAGGGAAATGTTTTAAAAGGTTTCCTTTCATGATGTGCATGTATAATCTGCTTTTAACCTCTTTTGTAAGTAACACCTGCTCATTTAAGTTTCATTTTGGTAATGAAAATTGTTCCTCCCAAGTGCATGTTTTGTAATCCGAGTTCATGGCGGCCATTTCCAGTATACAAACAAATAATGGTTAGTTGTTGCAAGACAGGTCCTGTTTATTATTGCCTTTTAAATTCGAAAATGGTCCATCGTAGCTTCCATCTTTGCCCCTTCCCTTGGATGGACTTACACAATTGTACCACTCAGTGGACTTCCTAGGAAATTGCCACTGCCATCTCCCTGTAAAAATGTGCAACTCTGGTTTTGTGCATCCTAAAGAGTCCTGGTTGTGCAGAGACACAGTCTTTGCCACCCTCAGAGGTTCTGGCCTTGGCCTTTCCCTGTGGGACTCTACTAATTTTGAGGGACTTAATTCTCAAGTTACCGTTTTGCTTAATGGCATAAATAATAGGGGTGGGCGTGCCGGTAAATCCGGTATCCGATAATGACGGTACTGGTCGTACTGGCATTATTGGATTGAACCCAGTAAATCCGGTCCCATTACCAGATTCCGGGTACCGGATTTTTTTACATTGCAGCCATTTAAATGAATGGCTGCAATGTCAGTCCCACCAAAAAAGTAAAAAAAAAAAACCTCCCCAAGTCCAGGCTGCGCGGGTGGAAGTGGGGGCACCCTCCCCCACCCTGCCCAGCCTGGATTTTTGTTAAAAAAAGAGCCCCCCCAGCACCAGTGGCCGCGGGGCCGCGGCCGCTGGTGCTGGGAGGGGGGGCTCTTTTTTTTAACAAAAATCCAGGCTGGGCAGGGTGGGTGGGGGGTGTCCCCCCTTCCACCCGAGCAGCCTGGGAGGGGGAGGAATTCTGGAATTGTATTCCATTGATTTCAATGGGGACACAGTGCCCCATTGAAATCAATGAAATAAAACCGGTACCGGATACTGGATTTAATCTGAGAATCCGGTTCTTTGAGAACCGGAAAACCGGTAAATCCGGTATCTGGTAATTACCCCGGGGTCTCATGCCTAATAAATAATGCTTTCCTGTTCACCATTTCCTCCATCCTCAACACTACCATGGGCCGTCTGTAGCATGGTATTATCTCTCACTACACGGCTTGTTTTTTGGTGGTTGCCAATCTGGCATCCTTGTTTCATAATGAACTCCTCCACTTAGACTTCAGTTGCTGGCCTCACTATCTCAACAGCACACAGCTACTTCACCACTTGGGAAAAGTGTGTGTGTATGGGGGAGGGGGGCAACTAGGGTAACCAGACATGCTGAATATCACTAAATGGAATATATTAATAGCACAAGATAATTCAGTAACAAAATTAAGCATCTGTCCCTAGATGGGAGGAGACTCTCCCCAAGAGAGTTTTGTCTAGTAAACTGGTTATAAATTTGGCCTGCTGTACAAAGTATGGCTAATCTGAATCTGTAAGTGCTTTGCCTCAGAAGGAACTACACCATGAGGAAGCCAGACCGTGCATGTTTTACATAGTACCACAGTCCACAAGGCAGTAAAAATAAAAACTTGTAGGTATGGGCCAAGGAGTTTTGAGTTGAGCTAAAATACTGCTCTGAGAAAAGACCCATTCCTGCCTGTCACTAAAGAGTGAAAGAATATCTAAGGAATGATCCCTGGTCAGCTAAAGCTATAAAATGTTGCAAAAGACCAGATGGCCTAAGTATCATAAAGTGGCTCCACTATTCCCTCTCCTCCTTGTAGCCTAGGTTGAGATAAGGAAAAGGAAGATAAGGAAAAACAAGGTTGTTGTCTGAAGTCATGGTTGATTAAGGACCATTTGCTGATTGTCTGTAAGAATAAGATCTTCCTGTTAGAGGGAAGATAATTACAAACTGAACATATATTTTGATGTAACCATTTGGAAATACCAAACAACTCTTTGTTCTTCACAGTATATAATTGGCATGAGACAGACTAACCCCTTTGGACCTCTTTCCTGTCTGTCAGCTGCTTGTAGGTCTGTTGGGTCTTAGACATTTTGCAAGTGGTTGACCTCTCACCAGAATAAAGTTATTCTTCTTTAGCATCATTCCCTGTGTTTGGAGATTAAGGCCTTTTCCCCAGGGGACAAGGCTCTGGATTTCAGATCCAAAAATAATCTCTCCTTAGTCTTCCCTTTGCTAGGCTAAACATATCCAGTCTCTTCAACTTTTTCTCATAAGACTTGTTTACCTACACATTTTTGTCCCCCTTTTCTGAACCAGTTCCAATTTGTCAGTGTCCTTATTAAAACAAGGTAACCCAAAACTGGACACAGTACTTCAGGTGAGGTCTGACCAGTGCCAAATGGAGTGGAATGATTACTTCCTCTTAGGGATGGGCAAACAGATCACGATTCAGGTTCGGTCATTCGGTTCAGACCAGTCCGGTTCGGCAGTTCAGTTTGGTCGCCGAGTTCGGGTTTGGTCGTTCGGTTCAGTTCAGGTGTTCAAAGAAAGTATCGCGAGAGCCCATGA
>QEPC01006235.1:17234-30670 GCA_003113815.1 Sphenodon punctatus
CCAGATACCGGTGTCCTCCTGTTGCTGCTGTTACTGATGCTGCTGCTGCACTACTAACAGCAGTGAGAAGGCAGAGGCAGGTGAGGTATGGGGACCCAGGCAGCAGGGTTCTGCTGTGGGCAGCAGCCTGTGGGCAGCAGCCTTTGGCCATGCAGGGAGAAAGAAAAAAAAACACCCAAAACCGGAGCAGGTGGTGCCTGCAATTGCCGCCACCCCTCCCCCTCAGAAAATGCCGCCCAAGGCCAGGGCCTAGGGGGGCTTCCCCTTAAGTACAGGGCAGAATATAAGTAATGATGTTATTGAAATACGGTATATCATTTTGGACATATTTTTGAAACCTGTGGATTTACAGTACT
Source organism: Sphenodon punctatus (assembly GCA_003113815.1). Classification (NCBI taxonomy): domain Eukaryota; kingdom Metazoa; phylum Chordata; class Lepidosauria; order Sphenodontia; family Sphenodontidae; genus Sphenodon; species Sphenodon punctatus. The sequence goes on from QEPC01006235.1 coordinate 17,591, forward strand.
TATATATAAAATCCTCTGTTCCCGTATTCTGTTCTGTTAACTCAGATGTGGGGAACCGAGGGTCCTCAGGTCAAATGTGGCCCTTGACAAGTTTTTATGTGGCCCCTTTCTAGTTCTTGGATATGGCCCCTAGATCCATTTTCTACTCCCAGGCACTGGAAAACTGAGCTCAGGATAATGGAGCAGAGAGGAGGGCATGCAACCAAGAGTAGGGGACACACAAATTAATGAACTGGACCCTCCTTTTCTTGAACAAACCCCCTTAAGCACCCCTGTTCAAACCTCTATGTGGCCCCTGGAGTTTGTACTAATATTCAGTGTGGTCCCCAGGACAGAAAAGCTTCCCCACCCTTGCGTTAACTAATCAGGCAGTTACTTCCTGTCTCTTCCATCTAATCTATAACTATTAGGAAATGAAAGGCAATGTCTGCTACCCTTGGATGTATCCAGTTTCTGAGCTAGGTATGACACTTAGCAGTCTTCCATCATACAATGAGACATTTCTTCTTTATACATTCACATTCTGATTTGTTGTTGAGTATCTCCAGAACTCAGGCAGTAGATAATTCTGTTCTCTTCCTCCCCATAACAGATATCAAGGGTCAGATTTTCCTGGGTTTAATTTTCACTAAATGGTGTAGTTAGATGACTACAACTGTTCAGCTATTATTAAGAACAATGGATTGTGCTGTCCTTCAGTGGGAAAAAAATGCAACCATATCTTTCTGCCACAGAGCAAGGGAGTCTGGGGAACAGTTTAGCACCAGAACATACTCACATTAGGCAGATGTTTTATGCTTCATTATCAGCAATGGTATAATTTAGATGACAATTTGTTTGTTGACATTACGTTTGTGTGACAATATACCTTTCACCCAAGCCCCTGTATCCCAGTCATTATTGTACATCAGCTAGAAACAGTGGTAGATGCTGGTACATATTTAAAATCAAATTTTTCCACACTTTTGGCTTATGAGGCCCCATTTTTTAATATAAACATAATCCCATGACCCCACACAACAAAGACATACAATGTATAATATAATTTTAGTATAACGAACTACCATGGGATCAGAAGAAAAAAAATCTTGTGTAATAGTATTCACAACAATAGGGTTTAGGAATATAACATTGATAGAAATGGCTCCTGAAGTTGGGATTCTATAAGCAGGGACTTATTATAAGCAGGGACTCATTATAAGCATTATAAGCTGACGTTTGACTCTATATTAAATGCCATTTGAGATCATGACCTCATTCACTGATGGCATGTCATATCCAAACTCATAAATTGGGAAATCCAGTCTTAAAATGATTCCCCACAAAACCACAGAGTTGGAAACAAGTTTTTTTAAATGGCATATTATTTTTGGAGCCTAAAAATTCAGCAATTTTCAGTGCTGAAAACACATAGCCCTTTTCAGTGGTTATTTCCCAGGGAGGTTCTAGGATGTCATTAGAGTACGTGTGCTAAAATACATACCACTTAGAGCCAGGAATGACATTAGGTAACATGGCCATAAGGCATGAATGATAAAAACGCATGCAAAAGCTTAAGATTTACAGCTGCATTATCAGAATATATTTATTTTTAATTTTATTTATTAAAACATTTGATATCCCACCCCTCCTGCCAAAGGCAGCTCGGGGCGGCTTACAATATATAAAAGTATAAAAACACACATAAAAATACAAGAACAGCAACATAAAACATCTAAAATAGGGGCAAGAGGGAAAAGGGGGAACATCCCCCCCGGGAAAAGAGGAGAGAGGGAAAAAAATACCCCACCCTTACCACCCCCCATAAAAATAAAAACCCACCCTCACCCATCTCCCATGCCAAAGGCCTAGTGAAACAGCCAGGTTTTGCATTGACGTCAAAAAGGATATTGACACTGTTTGCTTAAAATTGATAATGTTCATTAATGTAAGGAAAGACCTGCCCTGAATTTTTACATTATAACTATAGCCCATAGCTATCTCTAAGACTAATGTCAGGTGTATAAAGTTAGCTTGCCCTCAATTAGGAAGAGCTGCAGAGTGGGAACTTGTTTCCCTCTCTTCCCCACATTCCAAAAATTGCGGGCAAGCTTTTACATTATAGTCTTTTATATCTTGACACCTTAGACGTAATGTAATGAATGTAATATCTTTATTATATCCAGAAATTTGATATAACAATTTAATCTAAAAAGAACATACAAAATAACAATTAAATCTAAATAAAATAATAAAACAACAATCTATCAGTCAGGTCTGGATATCTATCAGAGGTAAAAATGCGGGGAAAACCACCAGACACAACAAAAGGAAATATTCTCTGCAACATATAACTATATAGTGCAAAGGTGAAAAAAAGAGCACCTTATAGAGTTCAGGGCAATTTAATTGCTTTCATAATAAGCCATAGAATCCTATTCCTTCACTGCTTCCAGTGTTTCTGAACAAGTTTAAGATAAAAGGCCAATGCCTTAGTCTTTTCCAGATCCATCGCTGAAAGTAGGATAAGAAATCTATCCTGTAGCAAGAGGGATGGGTCTTGGAAAAGTGGATCAATCCATATGTCTCTGAGATCCTTGTAACGCGGACAGCAGAAGAGCACATGGTATAAATTCTCAGCACATGGTATAACCTGCATTATAAGGAGCCAGTATTATTGTCCTCAGGGAAAGAGAACTTGGCAGCTAAGTTCTTAATGCCTTTCCACCATCTGTATTGTATGCTCCCTTGGTGGAGCCTTTGCTCTAGATAGCATTGGTACACCAAAGATGAGGCCTCCCTTTGGGAGACTTTACGCCAAAATAACAGGGCTCTAAGATTACATTGTGACTCAACTGATAGAAAACCAATTTCCAGCCGAAGCATGGATAGCGGTGTTGCTCTGGGGGCTCTCAATATACTCCTCAAAAAGAAGTTCTGTACTACCTCCCATTTAGGGGTAAAGTTATAATACGCAATTTCTGCCCCATAAAGAAGTTAGGGCAGAACCTTGGCCCTAAAAATTGATAGTACCTGTTCCAAGGATGCCACCGGAGAAGTGCGATATAATTGCAAAATCACAGCAGTTGATTGGGAAGCCTTTGCTGCCAAATACTCATAATGGGACCTTCAGGCTTGCAAAGCTGAGATCACAAGCCCTAAGTACGGATAGTGGGCTGCTTGCAATATTTCACGCAGACCAATCTTCCATTTAATTTTTACTTGGGCTGTACCAAAACCCATAATTTTGGATTTGTTAACATTAACAGATAGGTGGTTTTGAAGGCAAAATGAAATTAAGGCGTCCAGGCACTGTTGGAGACCCTGTTTGGTCTGGGAACACAGAATGATGTTATCCGCATAAAGCAGAGCTGAGACTGGCCTCTTCCCTATCCGAGGGGGGGGAGGTGTAGTATGAATGGTGTCTATCAGAGAGACCAAATCTTTGATAAACAAATTAAAAAGGAGCGGAGCCAAAAGACAGCCCTGCCGCACTCCCTGATGTAGCACAAAAGGCCTAGTGGATTGACCATGAGAGTCCATCCTAACCACTGCCTTAGTATCTTTATGGAGGCACATTTTTAGCTTCAATAGGGAAGGATTTATTCCCTTCTCATAGAGCTTCTGCCATAACAGTTTCCTAGATACAGAGTCAAAGGCTTTTGCCAAATCGATAAAGGCTACATAGAGTTTTGACTTCCTTATTTGAGCATACTTATCTATCAATGAGATGTATCAGTATAAAATGGTTATCTAAAGTTGACCTCCCTGAGCAAAATCTCGCCTGCTCATGTGCCACTCCTCCAGCGAGGTCAAAAGCGTGCGGGCATACATTTTACTTAGGACAGGTAAAAGGCTAATTGGCCTATAGCAGGCAGGGTCCCTGGGATAACCCTTTTTAAAGATGGGTATAATGACTGCCAGTGTCCAGTCAGTCAGAATAGATTGGGTTACATTAATAACTGTAAAGAATTTTGCGAGGACAGGAACCCACCATCCCAGATTATCCTTAAATAGTTCTGGGGGTACCCCGTCAGCACCTGCAGCTTTACCAGGTCGAAGTTTAGTAATAGACTCAAAGATATCTCTTTCTCTAACAACCAAAGGGAGCTGATCAAATTCCTCATCAGATATAAATTCTGAAGATGAAGTTGCAGAAGGGGGGAGGTTCCACTGAGCTATCTCTGGGCAGGAATCTTGATAGATTTCTGTATAGAAAAAAGTCCAACAGTCCTCCTCAATTCGCAGACCGCACAGTACTCTTTTCCCCTGAAGCCAAATATTAAGTAACTTCCAGAACTTAACTGAGTCTTGGATTTTAGCTGAAGCCTCAGTTCAGCCCACAATTGGGCTGATTTATGTAGCCTCTTATTCCTTAGGCGAGTATAATACTATTTCCTATTGACAGTATATAGGAACCCAGTCACCCTAACCCAGTCACCCCTCAAATGATGCCTATTTCAAGCTCTCCTAGTCCTAGCGAGGGCTCTCTTAGTTGTTTTGCATTTGTGGTCATACCAGATATTCTTATAGGCNCGTAGTGAATGTGCTTCCTGCCGGGTGTTCACCATGGCACTACAGACGTTACACTACCACGGCCACCACAGGGGGTTCACTGTGGTTGACCGTGGTATTGTAATGTCTGAAATTACCCTATGACTGCTTTTAGACATGCGCGGTGCACGTGCGACATAAAATCACACCACAAATTAAATACCTCAATGTCGAGGTATTTAATTTGTGACTTTAAAAGAACGCACGACTGGCTTTAATGTGCAAAATGTCGCATCTAAATCCCACATGCAGGATATTTACACGCGGTGTGGTTTTATGCCATGTGTGTGCTGTGCATGTCTAATAGCAACCTATGTTTTAATAATGGCTACAAAATTAATAGAGCAATTGACAGTTAAGCTCCTACTTTCCAACCAAAGTAATTGGTTTAAAAATGCTCTTGAGAACTCTCTAACCCATGAAGTAACACATATATCTGTTACATGAACCTATGGAGTTCATGTGCATACAAATTTTATTCTATTTTATTAAGCCTGAAGCACTTTATTTACTGGGATCAAGACAAACAGAGCCTGAAAACAGCATGTTCTTTAATCATGTACCTAGAGAGTTTTCAGAGGCATCTAACCTGTATAAATCCTAGATTTTTCTTCTCCAAAACAGAAACCAAATGAGATGAGGGACCTCTTTAATTCAGGTTTCTGAGCCTGTTTTCTTATTCAAAACCTTGGACACAAAGTCTCATTACAGTAAAACAGGCTGGAAGACAAAATTAATTTTGATTCTGCTTTAACAAAACAAGGCAGCTAGATCTTCCTCTCACATATTTTGGTGTAAAATGGGTATAACTCCAATGAAATCAACAGTTGCTTGTTGTAGGTGGAAGCTGGATCAAATTTGTGCCCTTTTGCCTTGAAGCGTCTAGTTAAATAGGTAGTGCACAGACAGAGGGATCACAGCAGCGAAGGGGGGATACAGGGCTGGACTCAAGCAGTTATTAACACCAAGGATGATAACACTAAAATTATGCTATTCACAAATCTGATGAAAGTTACTTCTTACTATTTTATCCAGCTCTGTAGAAATACAATGCAAATGAGTTCTGCTACTATTCCAACTGACTGTCTCTACTTGGTGCCAATTAGTCACATATATCACATGGCTATATTAAAAAGAAGAGCTGAAACAAATATCTTTTTAAAAAGCAAACTCGTTGAATTTTCTCTATCCGATCATTTTGGTTTTATATGATATCCATTTCGGGGGAGGGTGGAGTGAAATTTTCCTCCCCCTTTTCATGGCGGGCAGCGGGGTAGGAATCATGCGATCATAAGGCTCCCTAAGAGTTAAGGGGGGCGCACTTGAATCCCGCTGCCACATGGAGAGTGGGGTGATCTTAAGGGTGGGGGCCGCAGCCCAGGCTCGGAACGGCTGGTAGAGGGCTGCAACCCACCCTTACCCAAGGGGAGGGTGAAGTCGAAGGGTTGATTCACCCGGGTTAGGGGGCGAGAATTAACTCAGCCCCCTGGCTTGCATATATGGCATGGTTCCTCTCCTCTACACCCACGCAGGTTTATTATTTGTTGTTGTGGAATATGTATATGTATGTCATGTAATAAAGTTGCGTCCGATGCCTCTTTTATCCCAAGGAAGTCTCTCTCCTTTTATGGGTAGTGCGGGCACAAATATCACATGGCTATATTAAAAAGAAGAGCTGAAACAAATATCATTTTAAAAAGCAAACTCATTGAATTTTCTCTATCTGATCATTTCAGTTTTATCTGATATCCATTTCAGTTATTTCAGGTTGATATCTATGATTTTTTTCTTCTTCTAGGTTAGTTATTTTGGGGTTTGGTGTTATTATGCTAATAGCAACTGCAACAATTAAATCTGTAAGCATTAATCAATTGATCAAATTACTTAATTAATACATGAGAAAAGATTAAAATAGAGACATGCGAACATTTTTACACATTTAATCACTATTTGTTTAATGTAATAAAAATGTAATAAAATCTAAGAAACAAATTCCAAAAATGTCATTCCTCTTTTTAAAAAACAACAGAACATTAAAAATAACTTTACAGCAACTAAAAAACAATCAATTAACTTTGTCGTGCAAAGCGATATTGAGGTTCTGTAGTCTTGCAGAATTTAATCTGTTGATTAATTGGTTAAAATACATTAATTCTTTCTTTTGTTGGATAAAGGACTCAGGCACAGAATATTCAACAAACAAGCTTTCTGGTGGGGAAATTAGTGTGTGTTCATAACAGTAGCGTAACAGATAGGTTTAGCTGGGAGAAAGGAAGTTGAGGACTTCACAGCTTCGTTGATATGATGGGGAAGGGGGGAAATCACAGGATTTCCTGGCCAAGCTCTTTTATGAGGGGCCAATAACCTGCTAAAACCCTGCAGATTTCTTTTGAAAGAGCATTTCAATTTGGATTTCATCCCCCTGCTTAGGTTCCTCACCACAACATTCCTGAGGAAATGCTGTTTTCAAACTCACTAACCACCCTGTGCTCAGGGTTGGTATGATGAATACGGGTGGTGGTGTGGGGGTGGAAGCCTTAAAGGCATCCTTAATGTAGTGATAATGAGCAGCTTTCCATTCTAGACACAGAGCCATTTTAAAATCATAGAAAGGGGTAAGGGAGGGGGGATGGAGAGAAAATCCTCCAGAGGATGCTAAGTATTTATTTAGGCAAACTTTATTGAAGACAATAAAAGTTCATTTCCCCTAGACTCACTGTGGGAGGCTGAGCTAGAAGTGATTAGTCAGAGGAATTGATTGCTGAATGGTCTGACAGCATGAGTCTACTTTTTTATGTCTGTAAATAAATTGGTCTAATGGGCAAAGCCTCCACCTGAAGTGGACTTATTCTGCCAAGGTGAGACTGAGCTTTGTCAGTGGGAGAACTGGTTGTAAGTTTGTGAATTTCCAGTGTCCAACCATGAGTATAGGGATTTTTTTTTTTAAAAAGGGGCAAAGCTCTTCCCCAAAAAGCAAACTTGGTTTTCTTCTGCCATCTGCCTTGCAGGAGTTTTACAGGAGATGGGGCACAGGCATTTTTATAAAATCCAGTAAATGCTCAGGTCTCTGTGCAATAGCTCCATTTCTTAAATCAATGTCACTTATAAGAAAAGGAGCCTTGAGGTTCTTACTGTAGCTTGCCACATGTCTCAGTTATGTTGGGTGAGAAACCTGCCAATTACCTCATCATGGGATGCCATGTGGTCACATGCTGAGCAGATGAAGCATCTCCCGACTCCCGAGCAATCAGACAGCCAAGGCTCCTTTCTCCTTCATGAGAGAGTGTGCTTGCCGTGCTGATCCCATATATAAGAGTTCGAGACAAAGTAGTTCAGATGGTATCTTTTATTGGACCAACTTCCTGCCCTGTCATGCACGAGAGAAGCTGTGACAGATCCCCATTTGCATCAGCTCTTTTCCTGTCATCCGGCTCCTTCCTGCTGCCGTGTCTTCCCTCGCCACTCTCGCTGCCACCACCACCACAGCAGATGGGAATGCAGCCTACATGCAAGCTTTCAACCACACAAGGCCCTTTGTCAGGCTACCTGCAGGTCAGAACTAAACTTAAGCAAATGCACAACTGGTGTCTATGTGTGAACAACATAGAATCTACAGTGGGCAAGGGCATACACTTTGGAGGTGTGCACCAGGGACCCCTGTCGTTATTTGTTTTCGTTTTTCATTTTCATTATTAAAAACTGTTGCTATTTGTTTTTATTTATAATGAAATTTTGTTTTTCATTATTGGTGTTGTTATTGGTATTGGTATCGCACAAAACTGAAAATTTTGGAAGCACGAAGCCACACACACACACACACACAAAGAGCCCCCTCACCCCACGCGCCGACAAACATGAAAATGAAACTGAAAACAAAATTTTTGGTTTTGTGAGATACCGATTACTACACCAATAACAAAAAACAAAATTTCATTATTGATTTTATTATCGTTTTTGTTTTCGTTATTATAATAATGAAAACAAAAGGTGGAAATTTTATTTTCGTTATCAAAATAATGAAAATGAAGTGCACACCCCTTTCACTTCTCCCAGACTACACCATCTCTGATTTCTCTGTCCTCATCCTCAAAGGAAACCTGCACAACACCTTAAGAAGATGGGCCTGGGTATTTAAATTCATAACTTTATTAGATGCAAAAATAATGGACTCAACAATGACCTAAGCTTTTCAAGCCATTTTACAAATCTGTAGCAGCTGACAAACTGTCACCTGTCTTCTCAACTGCTGTGAACCCATTTTCTTTTCTATATGTATTCCCTTCACCTGATAAGCCATTTCCTACTATACTCCTCCCCCCGCTCCATGTTTGTTGGACACTCAAGACTAAGGACTCAATATTGATCTTGCCTTCATAAGATATCACATACATTTGCAGTAATCACCTGATGCGTGCTAGCGTTGATTTTAAATGCTATATTAACTTTCTTCCTGTCTTAGTGAGCATCTTTCAGACAACTTCCTTGTTTTCATACTAACAAACCTATTCTTCTTTAGGGCTCAGACAAGAGCAAGTGTTCCTGTTCCAAAGGGAAATATTAACCTTTCAGGAGTGCTTGTGAGTGTCTGTTGGTACTTCATCAGTTTCCGGTGATTCTGTACTTCTGCCATTTTGGGGGGTCATTTTCATTACTTTCTGGGTGTTTTTATCACTTTCTGTGTCTTTTCATTATTCTTCTGGGACTTTTTCCTTACTTTCCAGGAATTTTACAATAGTTTCATGGCAGTTTTACAGCACTTTTATGGCAATTTCCAGCATTTCCCTGGCACTTAGCTGGCACATATGCATCTCCACATCCCCCAGAGGTGTGCATGGGGCACACATGGGGATTGGGGCCAGTCCCGTAGCAGCCTCATTCAACTTGTAAAAAATAATGGAAAATGGCAAAAACAGTGGGAATGCTAGTAAGTTTCCACGCTGTGAAAATGGAGGCAAATGTCCTGCTTCTGATGGAAAACAGAACTCACTGAGATGTCTTGTTCCAGGCCTATATCTTCTCTAAGAGTCACATTTACATCACCTTTCAGCTTGTATCTTGATTTATATTCAGATACTAGCACCTACCTTGATGTCATTTTCACATATATACACCTGTCTTGCATTCGCTTAAATTTTATCCTCACTTGGCTACAGTTTGATGAATATTTATTTATTTTTATCTATTTTTATCCCACCCCTCCTGAAAACAGCTGAAGAGTCCTATGTGACTCAAAACCTTGCACATGCTCACCAACAGAAGTTGGTCCAATAAAAGATATAATTGAACTACTTTGTCCTCATCTTCCGCTTCATATAGAGAGCTGATGCATTAATGGCCATAGACAGGGTCACTCTATAGAAGACATTCTTATGTCTTTCCCCCTGATCCCTTTATGGGAGAAATGTGAAACTAGATTGGTATGACTAGATTAGTATGACTAATACTTCTACAGAAGAGGAGGCAAGATGGCACTTTAGAAACTAGTTGGTAAAGAGAGGCATAATCTTTCACAAGTAATAGCCAGCTTCATCAGAAATGAATGCTTCTTCATTCTCTTTATAAAACAAAGATCTCTAACTCAGGGTCTCAACACTAGCACTGCAATCCTCTACTGGCTTCATGCAGTCATTAGCTGTTAGTGCCAATGTGAGTCTCACTTCAGTGGCACTTTTATCAGCACTAAAGACTAGCACTGGTGAGAAGTAGGCAGATTATTGCACCTCTTTACTACAACATGGGGTGATTTCAGACGTTACGAGATCACGCTGAACCACACTGAACCACGCTCAACCCCCCCGCGGGGCCAAAGGGCCCGGAACGTCTGAACGGCGTGCGCCAGATGTTCATCACGCTCAATACCCACATGGGGTCAGTTTGAACCACGCTTCCCGGGCTAGCCGGGGGAAGGTCTCGGGAANCTTGCCGTGCTGATCCCATATATAAGAGTTCGAGACAAAGTAGTTCAGATGGTATCTTTTATTGGACCAACTTCCTGCCCTGTCATGCACGAGAGAAGCTGTGACAGATCCCCATTTGCATCAGCTCTTTTCCTGTCATCCGGCTCCTTCCTGCTGCCGTGTCTTCCCTCGCCACTCTCGCTGCCACCACCACCACAGCAGATGGGAATGCAGCCTACATGCAAGCTTTCAACCACACAAGGCCCTTTGTCAGGCTACCTGCAGGTCAGAACTAAACTTAAGCAAATGCACAACTGGTGTCTATGTGTGAACAACATAGAATCTACAGTGGGCAAGGGCATACACTTTGGAGGTGTGCACCAGGGACCCCTGTCGTTATTTGTTTTCGTTTTTCATTTTCATTATTAAAAACTGTTGCTATTTGTTTTTATTTATAATGAAATTTTGTTTTTCATTATTGGTGTTGTTATTGGTATTGGTATCGCACAAAACTGAAAATTTTGGAAGCACGAAGCCACACACACACACACACACAAAGAGCCCCCTCACCCCACGCGCCGACAAACATGAAAATGAAACTGAAAACAAAATTTTTGGTTTTGTGAGATACCGATTACTACACCAATAACAAAAAACAAAATTTCATTATTGATTTTATTATCGTTTTTGTTTTCGTTATTATAATAATGAAAACAAAAGGTGGAAATTTTATTTTCGTTATCAAAATAATGAAAATGAAGTGCACACCCCTTTCACTTCTCCCAGACTACACCATCTCTGATTTCTCTGTCCTCATCCTCAAAGGAAACCTGCACAACACCTTAAGAAGATGGGCCTGGGTATTTAAATTCATAACTTTATTAGATGCAAAAATAATGGACTCAACAATGACCTAAGCTTTTCAAGCCATTTTACAAATCTGTAGCAGCTGACAAACTGTCACCTGTCTTCTCAACTGCTGTGAACCCATTTTCTTTTCTATATGTATTCCCTTCACCTGATAAGCCATTTCCTACTATACTCCTCCCCCCGCTCCATGTTTGTTGGACACTCAAGACTAAGGACTCAATATTGATCTTGCCTTCATAAGATATCACATACATTTGCAGTAATCACCTGATGCGTGCTAGCGTTGATTTTAAATGCTATGTTAACTTTCTTCCTGTCTTAGTGAGCATCTTTCAGACAACTTCCTTGTTTTCATACTAACAAACCTATTCTTCTTTAGGGCTCAGACAAGAGCAAGTGTTCCTGTTCCAAAGGGAAATATTAACCTTTCAGGAGTGCTTGTGAGTGTCTGTTGGTACTTCATCAGTATCCGGTGATTCTGTACTTCTGCCATTTTGGGGGGTCATTTTCATTACTTTCTGGGTGTTTTTATCACTTTCTGTGTCTTTTCATTATTCTTCTGGGACTTTTTCCTTACTTTCCAGGAATTTTACAATAGTTTCATGGCAGTTTTACAGCACTTTTATGGCAATTTCCAGCATTTCCCTGGCACTTAGCTGGCACATATGCATCTCCACATCCCCCAGAGGTGTGCATGGGGCACACATGGGGATTGGGGCCAGTCCCGTAGCAGCCTCATTCAACTTGTAAAAAATAATGGAAAATGGCAAAAACAGTGGGAATGCTAGTAAGTTTCCACGCTGTGAAAATGGAGGCAAATGTCCTGCTTCTGATGGAAAACAGAACTCACTGAGATGTCTTGTTCCAGGCCTATATCTTCTCTAAGAGTCACATTTACATCACCTTTCAGCTTGTATCTTGATTTATATTCAGATACTAGCACCTACCTTGATGTCATTTTCACATATATACACCTGTCTTGCATTCGCTTAAATTTTATCCTCACTTGGCTACAGTTTGATGAATATTTATTTATTTTTATCTATTTTTATCCCACCCCTCCTGAAAACAGCTGAAGAGTCCTATGTGACTCAAAACCTTGCACATGCTCACCAACAGAAGTTGGTCCAATAAAAGATATAATTGAACTACTTTGTCCTCATCTTCCGCTTCATATAGAGAGCTGATGCATTAATGGCCATAGACAGGGTCACTCTATAGAAGACATTCTTATGTCTTTCCCCCTGATCCCTTTATGGGAGAAATGTGAAACTAGATTGGTATGACTAGATTAGTATGACTAATACTTCTACAGAAGAGGAGGCAAGATGGCACTTTAGAAACTAGTTGGTAAAGAGAGGCATAATCTTTCACAAGTAATAGCCAGCTTCATCAGAAATGAATGCTTCTTCATTCTCTTTATAAAACAAAGATCTCTAACTCAGGGTCTCAACACTAGCACTGCAATCCTCTACTGGCTTCATGCAGTCATTAGCTGTTAGTGCCAATGTGAGTCTCACTTCAGTGGCACTTTTATCAGCACTAAAGACTAGCACTGGTGAGAAGTAGGCAGATTATTGCACCTCTTTACTACAACATGGGGTGATTTCAGACGTTACGAGATCACGCTGAACCACACTGAACCACGCTCAACCCCCCCGCGGGGCCAAAGGGCCCGGAACGTCTGAACGGCGTGCGCCAGATGTTCATCACGCTCAATACCCACATGGGGTCAGTTTGAACCACGCTTCCCGGGCTAGCCGGGGGAAGGTCTCGGGAA
>QEPC01006235.1:33738-93785 GCA_003113815.1 Sphenodon punctatus
CCCGGTTCCGGGCCGTGGTCCCGTTCCCGGCACGTCTGTTTGGGTCGTTTTCCAACCCCCGGGCGTGGTTGCGCTGTTCGCCCCCCCTGGTGGTTCGCTGTGGTGAACCAGCCGCCCGTAACGTCTGAAAGTACCCATTATGAGTGAACCAGCCAACAAAAACAACAAGTAAAAAAAAAGAAATAAAGAAAAGAAACCCCAAGCAATTCAACCAATGATTAAATCAAGGTACAATGAATATCACTAGTCACTTTGAGTTTGAAATTCCAGAAGACAATTCTCTCACAAACAGTAGCAGGCCTGTCAAGTCTCCCACTCAATGCAGAAGACTAATGTATTTGAATTACTTCTCCTGCTCTCCTACTGTGCAAGCACTGATCTTATCTGCGCATGCCATCATAATATTGAAAACAAAGCAACCTAGAAAGGGTGCTCTCAGAGCTGCTAATGGCTGATTAGAATGAGAGCTCTTGTGAAACTATGGCAGGCTCTTTTGGGGGATTTCAGATTTAGCTCAGTGATCAGGAGGGGGAAACGGTCAACTTAAATTGCAGCAGTAATTATTCACTCACAATCCTCCCAGAAATGACAGCTGCCTTGGAAAGGGGAGAGAAGATATCAGCAGGAGCCCATGCAGTCCAGATCATGCACACAGACTTCCTCCCTTGAGGTGAGCTATTACTGTATTTTTTTTTTCAAAACCTTTCAACCCAGCCTCACTGCATAAGGGTAAAATGAAAGAATCCACACAGTCTCATCTGTGGGTATTTTCAGATGTTACGATCCCATGCTCAACCATGGTGAATACCCACATGGTGAGCAAGGGACCGTAACATCTGTTGGCCCAATAGGAGATTCCCGCCAGATGTTCACCCCTGTGACTCACGGGCGGGAATCACATTGACCACGCAAATGGCCCTCCTGCCCAGACCATGGCTGCTTGCGTGGTCAATGAGATTCCTGCCCGTGATCAATGGGATCATCACGTCTGTCCCCTGACCACAGCCTGGAATCAGCAGCCAAGCCCGCTGCTGATTCCGGGCCGTGGTCAATGCCCCAAGGGGCGGGCGGGCGCTACAGCTGCATTGGCCACGGCACTTGCCCGTCTTCCAGGGGGCAGGTGGCCTAGGGAGCATGGGGGGGTGGGGCTGTGCGGCCGCACATTTGCTGCACAGCCCCTCCCCCTCCCCCAATTCCCCACCGGGATCAGCCGGCACGTCTGTTGGGTGTGCCGTTTTGATCCCGGTTGGGTATCAATTGGTGATTCTGTGATGGGGCCAATATTGGCCCCATCATATCTGAAAATACCCTATCAGAGAATTCACACAGGAGATGTGCCTGAGTGTGGGAAAATCTTTACTGTCAAAGGTAAGGATGTGTGCATGGTACAGCTCACAGGATGTTGGGGTCTGGGAGAGGACAGGCAGTTGAGGGGAAATGCTGTCATAGGGCTTTGAAATAAAGGGTGATTTCAGACATTACGGGGCCCGTTGGCCCCGTACCGAAATCAACCCATTCGTTCCCCGCCGGGGTCACCCCGTCACGCCATATCAGACATGCTGGGGGGATCCCGGCGGGGAATCCGGGAGGGGGCGGGGCCGCGCAGCGGAGCATGCAGCCGCATGGCCCCGCCCCCTCCATACACCCCGCCGCCCGCCCTCCGAGGAGACGGGCGGGTGGTGGGGCCAATGCGGCCGCCGCGTCCGGCCAAATGCGCCACGGCCCGGGATCCCGCCGGTGATCCCGGGCCGTGGCTAGCAGCGAGACATTATATTTTTGTCCCTGCCGGGGGTCCGTTTGACCACGCTTCCCAGGACATTCCCCCGGCTAGCCCAGGAAGCGTGGTTCAAATTGACCCCTTGTGCAGATTGACCGTGGCAAACATCTGGCGGCCTCCAAACAGACGTTCGAGGCACAGTGACCACAGGTGGGTATTCACCGTGGTTCACTGTGATCTCGTAACGTCTGAAAATACCCAAAGACTGAAAGGGTTGAAGACAAGTTTATGAAAAAGGAGGCCCTGATTATTTTTTNGAGGAGACGGGCGGGTGGTGGGGCCAATGCGGCCTCCAAACAGACGTTCGAGGCACAGTGACCACAGGTGGGTATTCACCGTGGTTCACTGTGATCTCGTAACGTCTGAAAATACCCAAAGACTGAAAGGGTTGAAGACAAGTTTATGAAAAAGGAGGCCCTGATTATTTTTTCAATACCTGGGTGGGAATATGCAAGGTGGGTAAGTGAGGAGGCAAAATTATTTCTGCAGTAAAACGCAATGTGGCCCAAAGTGAAATAAGTTCATAGATTTGATTAAATCTGGATTCCTTTATCTATATTTGTTTTGCTGGTCGGGTAAGATATATCTGCACACTTTTAACACTCTCCTATCCATTCTTAATGTATTGTCAATAGAAATAGACCACTGAAGACAACAGAGTTGGTAAGAATGTTTCCAAAGTTCTGTAGGTGATGCATTGCAGAGAATAATGCATGCAATTTTTTTAATAGTTAAAAAAACCTTGGCTCACTACAGGTCTTCTAGTGAATGGTCCTTTGGAAATTATACTGGTGTCCTCTTTATTTTTTTTGAAGTAACATCATGTAGAGTTCAATTGTACTCATTCAATTGAAGTCAACAGAAGTTGCACTTGTGATAATGAAGACAGAATTGGATTCATAGGTTACACAAATTCACTGTGGATAGATTTGATCTGTGGATAGATTTCTTACTCCCTGTCTATGTTTGACTTTTTCCACTACATTTCAAAAGACAATTATAGACACCTGCCATGTGTACAGTTAGAAGGTCTGCTCTCATATTTCCATTTGGCATATATTATATTTGAATATGACATTTTCTGAACTTTTCAACATTTTTACAGCTATAAATTAAGCAATTGTACAGGGCAAAAGAAATTGCACCACCAGTAATGAAATATGCATGCTAAAAACTTTCAGAATGAACTGCATATTGTTCCCACATCCAGGAAAGAGACAAGGACATAGGTTTGGGGTTCAAAAAGACTGCACTCTTTATTGCCAATTCAGCCAGTCTGGGGAGGGGTATTTTCAGATGTGACGGGGTGAGTATTGGCCCCGTCATGGAATCACCTATTGATCCACTGCTGGGATCAAAATGGCACAGCCAACAGATGTGCTGGCTGATCCCGGTGGGGAATTGGGGAGGGGCTGTGCGGCTCAATGTGCGGCTGCACAGCCCCACACCGCCATGCTCCCTAGGCCGCCCACCCTCTGGGAGATGGCCAGGCGCCGCAGCCAATGCAGCCGCAGCGCCCGCCCGCCCCCCCCGGGGCATTGACCATGGCCCGGAATCAGTGGCGGGCACGGCCGCTGATTCCGGGCCGTGGTCAGGGGACAGATGTTATGATCCCACACTCAACCATGGTGAATTCCCCACTGTTGAGGGTGGGAACATCACGTCTGTTGACCTGAACATGAGCTTCCCACCGGGTGTTTGCCCCTGTGAATCACGGGTGGGAATCTCTTTGACCATGCAAATGGTCGTGGTCTGGGCAGGACCGTCATTTGTGTGGTCAAAGAGATTCCCGCCCAGGGTGAACATCTGGCGGGAATCTTTCGTTGGGCCAACAGATGTTATGGTACCTTGCTCACCATGTGGGCATTCACCATGGTTGAGCATGGGATCATAAGTCTGAAAATACTGAAGGGTAACATCCCACAGTAGAAATTGGGTCCAGTATAGGAAACATAGTAACTGTAACTGAGAGGGCAGCCTGATGTACACACCCTCAAGCTCCCTATATAATCCAAATATATCTTATCCTCGGGGGGGAGGGGATATATTAGGATATAAGGTTATAGGATATATTAGGCTTATAGAATAGGATATATTATGATTATAGGATAGGGTATGGAATAGGTCTGAAAAATGAAGTATTTGGAATTTGGGGGAAATTGCTGAATTTTGGGGTCTTCAACCTGGAAATGGTGGTTTCCAAAGTTTTCAAAAGCATGGCTGTTCTTTGAAAAACTTTGGAAATTTCAGAAAACTTTGTGAGTGCCTGTGTGCCTGGGTCTGGCTGGACAAGCTCCCAGAGACTTCTGGAAACAGTATCATATTTGGTAGGAGGGGGACATGGAAGGGAACAGTTGAGTCATGGGGTAAGGCAGATTTTGAATCGATTGGCTGGACAAGCCACATGGCTAGTTTGATTGGTACAAGTCTGCAGCCAATAGAAAGAGAAGTGCCAAAAAACAAAACTGGCACACACCTTCCAGAGCCATCTCATTCACTAGTGAATTTAACTGTGTGTTGCTACACTGTTAACTGGGCTGGGGCTGGGGGTGGGCTTCTGTCAGAGTATGGCATATTCTAATAATATATAATTTATTTGTATAGTCACAGGCTTTTACAATACAATAAAACCATAAACAGAAAAATTAAAAATATCCAAGGAATCCCGTGAATTGCAGAGCTGAGTGTCCAAATCAAAAACCATCATATTACAAAAAACTGTACCCTGGTCAATAGACCTCAAAGATTTGAGATCCTACCTAAATGCTCTCCAGACCAATCTTGTCTGAAGCCCAGGTCCTAAATCCTCCTGAAGTCAATGTTGGTCAATAGGGGACATCAAAGGGACAGTTAGACCCTCTGATACCTAGAGCTAAGGGGGGAATTCTCCTTCAATACTCACTGGCTGCCAACACAAAAGTGCATCAAAACCCTTGTTTCCCCAAAATAGATGCCCTTATTACCAGCACTGCTCTTGCAAAATCTGCTACTGCCCTTCTTAATGGCATATCCCTCGGGCCCAGCATCTTCTTCAGAAAACTAGATCAAGAGTCCCGCTGCAGCACCCTGAGAAAGTCTCCCAATTATCTCAGCCTTGGGCCAGCCAAAGTGGAGCAGTCCAGCAGAAGATGTGTCACTGTGTCTTCCCTGCCAGACTCACACAGTTGGCAGACCCTCTGGCTGTGGGGAATACCCCTATACCTCCCTTCTACAACAGCGGAAGGGAAGGTATTTGTACGAAGCCTAGTGAAGGCTATTTTCCTATTTGGGTCCAGCCAATTAAATAGTATGGCATAGTTTGGTCTGGTTTGCCTGTGCATAGGGTCAATTCTGGGGCATATGGGGTTTTCATGCCATGCCATTTAAAAAAAAAGGGGGGTTCCACTGGGAGCACATTGCTTGCTGGCTACTGCTGCTTGATTGGCCTGGCAGTCAGACAGCAGCACCATGAGCCACCCAGAGGGCTCTCTCTACCTAGCTCCAGGAGTTAAGTTCCCTCCATGCCAGGGTGCCGTGTGTGTGTGTGTGTGTGTGTGTGAAGGCCCAACATAGTGTCTGCTAGGTTGACTAACTAACTTTTGGTGTGCAGGATCGCAGTTGCTTACAGTCTGCATGGTTGATTCAAGTTGTCATCTTTTACCAAGGGTCCTCTGGCTGCTTCCAGGCAGGGGCACCATGCTAGGATGTTTTTGTTTTTTTAAAAAAATGGATGCTGTCAGGCCAGTTGGGGTTCTTGGTTTACTCAGCTGAGCCATCAGAGACAGCACCATGAGCTGCCCACAGGGCTCTTTCTGCCTGGCTCCAGGAGTTAAGTTCCCTCCATGCCAGGGTGCTCTGTGTGTGTGTGTGTGTGTGTGTGTGTGAGAGAGAGAGAGAGAGAGAGAGAGAGAGAGAGAGAGAGAGAGAGAGTAGAACCAAAGTGTCTTCCGGGCTTGCAGTAGTACTTAACTGCATGCATTTCTCTACTGCATGCTGCTTCTGGGTGGGTGTCCCATTACAGAGGAGAGAGGAATTTTAAGTAGCATGTCTATCATCAGATCATGCAGTGCCTCAGCCTGTTCAGAGCGGGGCACTCTCTAGCTGCTCGATGTGACATATCAAATGAGATAACATACGTTGTACAGCTGTGCCAGAGTTGCTAATGCACAGTAGATGATGAACTTCTAGCCTGGGCTGGAGGAGGANGATTCCGGGCCGTGGTCAGGGGACAGATGTTATGATCCCACACTCAACCATGGTGAATTCCCCACTGTTGAGGGTGGGAACATCACGTCTGTTGACCTGAACATGAGCTTCCCACCGGGTGTTTGCCCCTGTGAATCACGGGTGGGAATCTCTTTGACCATGCAAATGGTCGTGGTCTGGGCAGGACCGTCATTTGTGTGGTCAAAGAGATTCCCGCCCAGGGTGAACATCTGGCGGGAATCTTTCGTTGGGCCAACAGATGTTATGGTACCTTGCTCACCATGTGGGCATTCACCATGGTTGAGCATGGGATCATAAGTCTGAAAATACTGAAGGGTAACATCCCACAGTAGAAATTGGGTCCAGTATAGGAAACATAGTAACTGTAACTGAGAGGGCAGCCTGATGTACACACCCTCAAGCTCCCTATATAATCCAAATATATCTTATCCTCGGGGGGGAGGGGATATATTAGGATATAAGGTTATAGGATATATTAGGCTTATAGAATAGGATATATTATGATTATAGGATAGGGTATGGAATAGGTCTGAAAAATGAAGTATTTGGAATTTGGGGGAAATTGCTGAATTTTGGGGTCTTCAACCTGGAAATGGTGGTTTCCAAAGTTTTCAAAAGCATGGCTGTTCTTTGAAAAACTTTGGAAATTTCAGAAAACTTTGTGAGTGCCTGTGTGCCTGGGTCTGGCTGGACAAGCTCCCAGAGACTTCTGGAAACAGTATCATATTTGGTAGGAGGGGGACATGGAAGGGAACAGTTGAGTCATGGGGTAAGGCAGATTTTGAATCGATTGGCTGGACAAGCCACATGGCTAGTTTGATTGGTACAAGTCTGCAGCCAATAGAAAGAGAAGTGCCAAAAAACAAAACTGGCACACACCTTCCAGAGCCATCTCATTCACTAGTGAATTTAACTGTGTGTTGCTACACTGTTAACTGGGCTGGGGCTGGGGGTGGGCTTCTGTCAGAGTATGGCATATTCTAATAATATATAATTTATTTGTATAGTCACAGGCTTTTACAATACAATAAAACCATAAACAGAAAAATTAAAAATATCCAAGGAATCCCGTGAATTGCAGAGCTGAGTGTCCAAATCAAAAACCATCATATTACAAAAAACTGTACCCTGGTCAATAGACCTCAAAGATTTGAGATCCTACCTAAATGCTCTCCAGACCAATCTTGTCTGAAGCCCAGGTCCTAAATCCTCCTGAAGTCAATGTTGGTCAATAGGGGACATCAAAGGGACAGTTAGACCCTCTGATACCTAGAGCTAAGGGGGGAATTCTCCTTCAATACTCACTGGCTGCCAACACAAAAGTGCATCAAAACCCTTGTTTCCCCAAAATAGATGCCCTTATTACCAGCACTGCTCTTGCAAAATCTGCTACTGCCCTTCTTAATGGCATATCCCTCGGGCCCAGCATCTTCTTCAGAAAACTAGATCAAGAGTCCCGCTGCAGCACCCTGAGAAAGTCTCCCAATTATCTCAGCCTTGGGCCAGCCAAAGTGGAGCAGTCCAGCAGAAGATGTGTCACTGTGTCTTCCCTGCCAGACTCACACAGTTGGCAGACCCTCTGGCTGTGGGGAATACCCCTATACCTCCCTTCTACAACAGCGGAAGGGAAGGTATTTGTACGAAGCCTAGTGAAGGCTATTTTCCTATTTGGGTCCAGCCAATTAAATAGTATGGCATAGTTTGGTCTGGTTTGCCTGTGCATAGGGTCAATTCTGGGGCATATGGGGTTTTCATGCCATGCCATTTAAAAAAAAAGGGGGGTTCCACTGGGAGCACATTGCTTGCTGGCTACTGCTGCTTGATTGGCCTGGCAGTCAGACAGCAGCACCATGAGCCACCCAGAGGGCTCTCTCTACCTAGCTCCAGGAGTTAAGTTCCCTCCATGCCAGGGTGCCGTGTGTGTGTGTGTGTGTGTGTGTGAAGGCCCAACATAGTGTCTGCTAGGTTGACTAACTAACTTTTGGTGTGCAGGATCGCAGTTGCTTACAGTCTGCATGGTTGATTCAAGTTGTCATCTTTTACCAAGGGTCCTCTGGCTGCTTCCAGGCAGGGGCACCATGCTAGGATGTTTTTGTTTTTTTAAAAAAATGGATGCTGTCAGGCCAGTTGGGGTTCTTGGTTTACTCAGCTGAGCCATCAGAGACAGCACCATGAGCTGCCCACAGGGCTCTTTCTGCCTGGCTCCAGGAGTTAAGTTCCCTCCATGCCAGGGTGCTCTGTGTGTGTGTGTGTGTGTGTGTGTGTGAGAGAGAGAGAGAGAGAGAGAGAGAGAGAGAGAGAGAGAGAGAGAGTAGAACCAAAGTGTCTTCCGGGCTTGCAGTAGTACTTAACTGCATGCATTTCTCTACTGCATGCTGCTTCTGGGTGGGTGTCCCATTACAGAGGAGAGAGGAATTTTAAGTAGCATGTCTATCATCAGATCATGCAGTGCCTCAGCCTGTACAGAGCGGGGCACTCTCTAGCTGCTCGATGTGACATATCAAATGAGATAACATACGTTGTACAGCTGTGCCAGAGTTGCTAATGCACAGTAGATGATGAACTTCTAGCCTGGGCTGGAGGAGGACAGGGGACCCAGTTGGGACTGGTGTTGGTTTCCCCTCTATTAATGATGATGCCATGAAGAGTTTTTGGAGACTGTATAGGACAGAGGGAAATAAACTCCCACAACCATGACAAGGTACCACTCCATGAGGGGAATTATTTTTGTTTGTTTGTTTGTTTTAATTATCCTGCCAACTATAAAGAACACCTAACCTACATCTAATTCTAACTAACTACTGCTGCCTTAACTAAAGCAATACTAAGAACGACCTACGTGACCTAACCTAACCTAACCCAAAGTCAGAGGAGAGTGGGGACAGTGGATATTTTCAGATGTTACGAGATCATGTTCATCCACAGTGGGTATTTTCAAATGATAGGAGACCACGGTCCACCACAGTCAATACCTTGTGGTGGGGAATGGCCTCGTAAAATCTGTTGGGGAACTGGAAGTTCCCCCCCAGATGTTAGCCATGGTCAATTGCGGTGGGGAATCACATTCACCACATGATCGGCGCTGGCCCCGTCAGTCACGCCGATTGCGTGGTGAACATGATTCCCTGCTGTGATGAAGGGGCCCGTCTCATCTGGATGGCAACCATGGCCCAGAATCCCTGGTGGGATTCCAGGCCATGGTCAATTTGGGCGGGCGCTGTGGCCACATTGGCCGTGGCACCCGCCCGTCTCCCCAGAGGGTGGGCGGCAGGGAAGCATGGGGGGGATGGGGTCATGTGGCCACATGTTGTGCTGCGTGGCCCCCCCCCTCCCCGATTCCCTGCCGGGATCAGCTGGCATGTCTGTTTGACATGACGGGCTGATTCCGGCGGGGAATCAGAAGGGTTATTCCAGGATGGGGCGAATGCCACCCTGTCTCTTCTGAAATCACCCAGAAAACCACGGTCAATCCCACGGCGGGGCCAAAGCATCCTGAACGTCTGTTTCATGGACGCCAGATGTTCACCACAGTCAATACCCACATGGGGTCAAAATCAACCTTGCTTCCAGATCTCCCCCCTGGACCATCTCCAAAAGCATGGTCAAAGAGATTCCCGATGGGAACCAACAAAAAGTACCGTCTGGATGGCAACCACCGAGCGAAATCAAAGGAAATTATTCCCAGCCAGGGACAAAGCACGCAGCGTCACGGCCAGGCAACCAGCAACAACACAGGCCAGGGAGGAAGATTTAAAGGCCACACAGCAGCAGCTGGGATGAGCTGCCCAGGCGCCTTCCATGTGCTTTGACCACGGCCCGGCCTGGGTTCGGCGTAACGTCTGTTGTGCTGCCCCAGGCCGTGATCTGGCGACCCAATTCCCTGCCATGTTTCCAGTCACATCACATCTGTTCAGGCTTTTGTTGACCACAGGGGGTGGATGTTCGGTTCATGCCTGCCGGGAATCCACTGTGGTGAATTGGGACTGCGTAACATCTGAAATCACCCAGTATCTGAGGATAAAGGCTGGAGGAACCCTCAATCCTCATCAATTTGTTTGGCAGACAGAGCAGGAGGCACTGACATCCACTACAGGAGTAGCAGAAGGCCCCTCACCAGGACGAGAGCCTTAAGAATCAATTTCTTTGCTTTTTGGATTATAGCTGATTTCTTCTTATTTGTTTAATTGGTGGTTGTGTGTGGTTTAATGTTTTTCTTTTTCTTGAAAGTTTTTTTTTTTTTAAATTGTGTCAGCCTTAACTATTTGGCCAACTGACAAGCAAGAGACTAACTCATAACAAGTGCAAACAGGCTGGCTGTGGCAATCTAAGGAGGCCACAGCCTCTGTAATTGGTTCTGGGAAGCTGGAAGCATTGAACAATCATGCTTTTACACATGACAAAAATGGGTTCTTATAAAAGCTTGAGATAATACAGGGTCTTATAAATGCTGGAGTTTTGTCAGGTGTGAAGGCACTATTCCCCCTGTATGAAGTGAGATCTCGCAACCTTATAAGAGTCACATCCGGTGGATCTTACAAGGCTGCAAGACCTTGCTGCATAAAACTGGAATAGTGCATTCACACATAACAAAACTCCAGCATTTATAGCACCTGGTATTATCTTGAGCACTTATAAGAACTCATTTTTGTCATGTGTAAAAGCAGCCAAAGAGTGCCATTCCACTGTCTGGGATGTACTTGCAATGTCCATTCTCCAGCAGAGAAGTCAACCATGGCTATGTTCCCACCTGGGTGGCAGTGGTAGCAGCGGGAGGGGTGAGGGAAGACACGGCAGTGCAGGAGGAGACAGCTGATGGGAAAAGAGCTGGTGTGAATGGGGATCTGCCGCGGCTTCTCTCTCACATGTCAGGGCAGGATTTTGTGTACTGACATGTGCGAGAGAAGCCACAGCAGATCTGTGTTCGCACTGGCTCTTTTCCCATTGGCCGGCTCCTCCATGCTGCCACATTTTCCCTTGCCCCTCCCGCTGCTGCCACTGCCGCCGCAGGTGGGAACGAAGTCCAGGTCTCCTGGCTCCATGATGTCTGCTCTCTCCTGCCCTCCCAGAAGTTGTCTACCAGGTTTTCTGTCCAAAATGAGGTGAGGCAATAATGAAAATAATAATGAAAACTTTTTTTTTGTTATTTATTTTGAAAACATTTTCATTGTTATGGAAACAAAAACGAGATTTTTGTTGTTGTTTTCATTAAAACAAAAATGAATTGCACACCCCTAAATAGTTCCCCTTCATAAACACTTTAATTGGGTCTATTATTATTTCTTTGCTGTCCTCCTGTCAATTTGAAATGACCACAGGGGTGAGAAGACCGCTCAGAAAAAAAATCCTTCATAACCGCACCTCCATAATAGCTGCAGTGGGGTTTTGGCAGTGTTCCCCCTGCCCTTGGGGAGTAGAGAATGAGGACTGGTAAGGGCCACTTGCAGCAGCATCAGGAAGCAGGGAGGGGAGGGAGCAGTCACCTGTCAATGGAGGGGGCACCCAGGACTCTCACGAGAGCCAGGACTCCCAGGCGCCATTTTAGTTTCCCTTCTCGCCTGCCTCATTGTGGTTCCGGTGGTGAGCAGGGAAGGTTGTGAGGTTGATCGGTGCTGAGCAGGGGCCTAGTGAGCCCTCAGACAGGATTTGGCCCAGCACAGTCAGGTGCAGCGGCAGGCACCGGCTCTCCTCTACCTTTTCAGAGCTGTCTGGTCATGGCGGCAGCCATGTGGAGTGACCCAGCCTTCAGGCCTGAGCAGGGTGAAGTTTCCCTAAGTCTCCCCACTTCCCCTCATCAAATTGATGGAAGTCCTGCCTGAGGGGTCCATGACCAGTGGCAGCAACCGTATAGAGTGACCCGGCCTTCTGACCCGGGCAGAGTGAGGCTTTCCTCCCCCCCATCAGAATGATGTGAGCCCCCCAAAGGACTTAAGACCAGGTGGAGGGGCCACGTGACACAGAGGGGGTGGGAGAGGGGGGTGGGTGCGAGGCACAAGCCGGGGGATTCCTCCCCATGTAATAGACACCTCATGGGCAAGTGGGGGGACAATGAAGGGTAGGTGGGGGGAGTAGGCACCACTAGTGTCAGAGGCAGCATGCCTCCAAAAAGCATCATGCCCAGCGGTCTGCCCCAGCTAAGCATGCCCCAAAGGCACCCCCCACCAACCGCACCACATGGGGTGGGAGGGGGGGCGACAGGGTGGGGAGCAGGCTGGAGCCATACTAGAGGCCATGCTGGTACAGCTGGCAGATTAACAGGCCCAGATTGAGGAACTGAAGGGTGCCCAAGTGAGAGCGGGGGAATCGTAATACCAGGTGGCTGGCTAGGGAGACTGAGCATCCTGGTATGTATGCAGATGCAGAGCTCTGCACCACCCCTCTCAGTGGGGAGGGATCTCATCGGCAGGGGCAGGGATATCACCTGGTGCTACCATCTCATTACAGGAATGATGAGCCCGGGCCCAGTCAAAGGAGTGATGAATTTTCACAGAGCCAGGAAGCACAGATAGACACACTGAAGGAGGGAATTCAGGCCCTGACGAACAGCCTGGAGGTGGCCCAGAGACTATGCCTGGGGACAGGGAGTGCAGCAGTGGGCTTGGCTCCCAACATGATCTGGAGTATGTGGATGGTGAGCAGGAGGGATATTGCGGGTGTGAAGGGGAGTATGAGCACTGGTGGTTGGTGCCAGCAAGGCAGCAGACACCTGTCACCCCAGGGATGGTGTGTGCCCAGGTGTATTGGTTACACAGGTGCTATTCACCATCTGGGAGGATGCCCCGGTAGTGTGGCTCCCGCCGTGCCAGAGGGAGAGGTGTGGGCACAGCTCAGCCCACAGCTAGAAGGCTGCGGCCCAGGTATTGGAGGTAGGGCCATTCTGCGGGAGAAGAGATGCCCAGTGCTACAAGCGGTGGGAGGAACCCTGCCCCTTGTTGAAGGAAGGCAATGAAGGAAAAGATTTGGAGTAGTTAATTCATTGATATATTCACCCTCCTTTTCAGTGACCCTATCCCCGACGCATATGATAAGGAGGAGAGGAAAGACAGGGAATGGTTTAAAAGGCTGAAGGCAGAGCACACGTGGTCTAATTGTATGGTGACCTACATGATTTACATGGGAGTGACCCTGCTTAAGTTTCCGGAATGGGGGTGGGGATGATTAAGTACTCGGACACAGTCTGTACAGCATTTGACATGGGAGGGGGGCTGAGACTTGGCTGTGGTATGACAAAGCATTTCGGTGCAGGGCAGCCAACAACCCAATGCTCAGATGGGACATGCATGCACATGACATATGGCTGGAATGTATCGGTAGTGCCAGGTACGCCCCCCGATCAGACAGTGGGCATGTGCTTTCCCGCTCAGGGAGCACACAGCAAGGTGGTAGACGACAAGGGGGGAAGATGAGGCAGCCCCCAGTGGGGCCGACCTGTTGTGACTACAATGACGGGGATGTTTTCGATCCCCATGTAGGTTCAAACACGTGTGCACACAGTGTGCAAGAGACCACGCTGCCTCTGGATATACCAAGTTTAGACTGTACGGGGCCAGAATCAAGGGGTGAGCTGGGGCTAGGCAGGGCCCTTCCAGCCAGGGGGGAGCCCCACAAGCATTGGGAAAGGGTGCCAACCCCGGTATGGCAGGAGACTATCCTGACCAAATCACCATCAATTATGTAGTTGAGGGTTTCTGGCGGGACATTAGGATCCCAACGTTGGGCCCCCGTTATCACCTCAGGGCCAAGAACTTGAAATCAGTGGCAGGGAACTAACAGTTAGTCCAGCTAAAAATTAACAAGGAAGTCTGGGAAGTCAGGATACAGCGACCCTTTGACGCTCTTCCCATGCCCGCACTAAGGATATCTCCCCTAGGAATAGTGCCAAAAAAGACTTCAGGAGAGTTTCTCATGATTCACCACTTGTCCCACCTAAAGGGGGAGTCGGTGAATGATCCCACAGAGCTCTTCTCAGTGAGGTACGTATCATTTGACTCAGCAGTCAAGATGGTGCATGTCTGTGGGAAGGGCATCCTTCTCATGAAGAGAGACATCAAATCTGCATTTCGACTCTTACCAGTGCACCCAGAGGACTTTGAGCTCTTGGGTATGGAGTTCCAGGGAAAAATCTACTTTGACAAGGCCATGTCCATGGGATGCTCCATTTCATGTGCACCCTTCGAGAAGTTCCGTACAGTGCTCGAGTGGATCACGCGCTGTCGCGCTGGGCAGAGTCGGATCATGGATTATTTGGATGATTTCCTCTTTGCAGGAAGGGCGGGGACTATGGAATGTGCACTGGTGATGCGCGCATTCCAGGAGATCACTGACAAACTGGGCATGCCACTGGCACCAGAAAAGTTGGAGGGCCCAATGACCAGATTGACTTATTTGGGTAGTGAGGGGTAGAGAGTGCAGCAGGGTATTGGACTTTGGGATCCTAATTATGGAACTACCTGTCAGCTGTGGCAGAAAGTAAAGATGGGGGCGGAGCCTGCTACAGCAGCGGGGCCAGAAAAGCAGCCAGGCATCCTACGCCCGTGGTAGAGAGTGCATCAGGGTATTGGACTTTGGGACCCTAATTACGGAACTACCTGTCAGCTGTGGTGGAGAGTGAAGCCGGGGGTGGAGCCTGCTACAGCAGCAGGTCCATAAAAGCAGCCAGGCATCCTATGGCTGCGCCGTAGGTGTGCGCCTTGGTTGCATGCCAAAGGGCTGCCCGCACATGGGTGCGCCCTTTTGCGCACCCTTCGGTGCACCCAGGAGAAGGAGCCAGGGTCTTGAAGAGTGGTTGCATCTCATTGTATGTTTTGACAGAAGATAGTGTTATTTCTTGTAATAGATTCACTGGGGGTATATAGTGGGGGGTGTTGCTTCCCCTATTGCCCAGGGATCCTGGTGCTATTGGCTTGATAATCTAAATGGATAAAAAGAGGGCTCGGGAACCCTCTTCTACCTCTCCTGAGGAAGCTTTTCCCCAAAAGGAACAGATGATGGTGATCTTAAATATCATGGTTCCATGTGCCCACTTGATTGTGAGGAAGAGAGAGAGAAGAGAGATTACCCCTCTGAGGGTTTCAAAAATGCCTAACCCAAGTGATCTGGTTGCAGGCCCAAACCTAGATGCCTCACCCAAAGATTATATACTCTACCAAACGGGCCTTATAGCTAAGACAGTGGAAGTGTTATTTGTAGGGATAAAAGATCTGGCCAATTCCTTAGTAGTAATTAAACACCAGTTAGGGAGGATTAATGACCAGCTTTCCATATGTGGGGATTCATTGGAGCCAGAGCTCCATAGCCAGCAGAGGCAGTCCTTGGGTCCTACAAAATCCCAGAATTGAACCTTTGATGGCTGGTCCAGGGATTTTGTCTGTCGTAAGACAGAAATAAGTCCCAAAGAGATCTACCTATATATAGGGATGGACTACAATGGGAGGGTGTATGATTGGGACAACCCTAGGTGGGTAGCATGCCACCTGACCAATCTACTAGGGACAATTGTGAGGCCAGAGAATATTACAGAAATGGAAATTCTACCCAAGCGATCCTGTTGCTATAGATTAAGAGTAGGCTTCTCGGAAATATATTGGGTGTACAAAATCTTCGAAGCAAGGAAAACCCTGTCCCAGTGGGGCATTTCTATTGATAGAGTGTGGTCCCGAGATGAGGTTGGTGGTGGAAAGTCTCAGGGCTTGGATCTTGATCCATCGGCCCTACTGGAGCTGATGGATCCCCAGGGGGGAGATGCTCCACACAAGAGCATAGATAAAGATAGCGAGGGAAGGAAGGGGGTTCTGGGTATGCCCACCATGAGAGACTAAGAGGATTTGAATTGGAACATGGCCCCCATTCCAATGGACCAATCTGCGAAGTTACAGAAGATGGGGGAGGTTTTACCGGGTGCCCCCATG
The DNA here is from genome assembly GCA_003113815.1 of Sphenodon punctatus. Taxonomy (NCBI): domain Eukaryota; kingdom Metazoa; phylum Chordata; class Lepidosauria; order Sphenodontia; family Sphenodontidae; genus Sphenodon; species Sphenodon punctatus. Next base: position 49,627 of record QEPC01006235.1, read on the forward strand.
GTTGCTGACACGTTATACCTTCTTACACCAAAACAGACAATGGAGGGGTCCCAAGGGGACTTTGCCCCAACGATAGGGCAAGGGCCCTGTCCAGTACTGGGCCAGAGACTCTAGCAGGCAAGGTGGGGCAGTTTCTCATGGGGGAGGGAGACATGGGGCAAGTTGCGCAGATAGGCGAGCTTCTGCAACAATTACCCAGTATTGATCAGGATCAGTTTGTATCAAGGCTAACAATGATTCATCAGTTGACCCAGTTACCTGAAAGGGTCTATATAGCTCCCCAGTTGGGGAGGGGAGACAAGGGTTGCCCAAAGTGCCCAAATTAGATTGGATAGCAGCGAGGGCATTAGAGCCCGAGGAGATTGGCAATTTGGAAAATATTGAGGAGGGAAGGTTGAGGGAGGGCTGCTTTGGCCGGTCTGAACAACTCGAGACAGAGGCCATGATTGAACTACAAGGGAGAAACAGCAATGTGGTAGTACTGGATACTGAGCTCCCTCCCATTGAGCCTGAGGCTTCGCATGGATGACTGTGGAACCCTGGGATGTGCTGGGGCTATCAATCCTCCTCTTGTAGGGAGGGTTCCAGGGATAAGGTGGTAAAACCACTAGATAAGAACCAATTAGCCAACTAGTCTTACTGTACATTTCTGTCTTGGAACATTACGGGGGTAAGGCCATTATTGCATGACCAGGATTGGTTTGACTACTTAAAGAAATTCAATCTAATATGTGTACAAGAGACATGGCTAAAGGTGGAGGACCCGGTTCTGTTCGATGGGTTCGACCTTTTTCTCCGTGAGGGATCCAAGGTGGGGACAAGGGGTCGAATCTCGGGGGGTTGGCATTCCTATCTAAGACCTCTGGCCAAGGAAACCTAATCCCCCTGGATACAAACAGACCTGAATATCAGGTGGGTATTCTTCAATGGATGGGTGCTAGCCCTGAGCAGTATGCAATCTTCAATTATTACATTCCCCCACCTGCGTCCCCATATTACCGGGGGGAGGTGTGGCAGGCCTTGGAAGACGACATACTGCGGATAGAGGGGCTGTACCCACGTGCCCACCTGATTCTCGTGGGAAATTGGAATACTCATCTGGGGGGAGGCGAGGATGGGAATCTGACTCTCATACCGAAGTGTAGAGTGGCTTGGGGTATAGAAGCCCCTGGGGGGCTGATGTGAAGATCCCCTTTGGTTAGGCTAATCTACAAGCTAGAGCTAGGGGTTCTTAACCAGGATTCCCTGTATGATCCTGAGGGGGGCTATACCTTCCTAGGAGTTCAGGGAAGGAGCAAAGTGGATTTGATATTGGTACAGGCAATTGAGTTGGGGATGTATGAGCGGGTAGCCCTCTGTATCAGACCAGAGAGTGACCACTTGGCCTTGACAACAAGGCTACGAAGATCAACAGTAGGTAGGGTCGACCCCAATCCTATAGATCAAGAGATTTGAAGGAGGAACAGACTTTCCCCCCTCGGAACTTGTTCTTGAGACTAATGCCTGGGTTAATTCGGCCAAGGTCGTACAAATAGTTGCCTCAATAGCAGGTACTTTGGACTTTGCTTTAATAATGTCAGCTTATGATGATCTTTTATTGACAGCACAGACCTTCTTGGTTTCCAGCTTTAAGAAGTGTAGGCATGGCCATAATAGCCTGAACCAGTGGTTTGATCTTGAATGCAGAAAGATGAAAAAGCAAATGATCTTAGCCAAAAAGAAGTGGGCCAGAGATCTCTCAATAGAAGCAAGGAAGGCCTTCATTGAGGCGAGGACCCTCTACTCAAGGACCTTAAAGGTAAAGAGAAGGGCTCATTATTTGAATTATTGGGCCAAGTTGGCTGTCGATAGCATTACAGGGAATATGGGGAGATTTTGGTCTTCCCTAAACCAACTAATAAGGCCAAGAGAGAGAACTAGTGGGCAGGTGCTCTTGAGCCATCAGTGGGTAAAATTTTTCCGGAACCTCTTTGCGGACCTAGAGGTGGAGTGTGATGTTCTGCCCAAGAGGGAAATAGGGAGCCCAACTCGGACTTGGAGACTGGAGGACTTCTCGGAGGCAAAAATAATAATGCTTATTAAGAGACTTAAACCAAATAGGGCCCCTGGGCCGGACCTTATCACAGCAGAAGTTCTGCAGGTGGCCGCAAGGTGGTGGGCTGCTATGTTATCGAAAGTTTTTTATGTAGCTGCCAGGGCAGAGGACATTCCCAAGACTTGGTCCCAGAGCACCATTGTCCCAATCTACAAGAAGGAAAGGGTCCAGGACCTGGCCTGCTATCGTCCAATAAGCCTACTATCCGTAGTGGGGAAACTGTTCGCTAAAATGCTACTGATTCAGTTGGAAACATGGGCTAACACGAACAAAATCATTCCAAGAGAGCAGTTCGGATTTCGTTCAGGCAGATCCACCTTGGATTTCTGTTTCATGCTCCTTCATGCGTTCCACAAATATCATAAGATCAGGAAAGGGTCAATATATCTAGCCTTTGCCGATCTCAACAAGGCCTTCGACTCGGTTCCAAGAGCACGTATGTGGGCGAAACTAAGGTCGCTGGGAATCGATGATCATCTTTTGGCAGTAATTATTGGTCTTTATTCAGACAATGTTGCTAGGGTCAAGGTCAAGAAGAGCCAGACCTTGACCAAGGACATTTCAATCAAGAGGGGAGTATGTCAGGGCTGCATCCTAGCCCCATTGCTCTTTAATTTATATCTATCAGATTTTCTGAAGGTCTTGGCAAGGGAGGATACCCACCCTCCAGTTGTGGGTGGGGTAAGTGTGGGGTGTCTCCAGTTTGCCGACGATGCTGTCCTGTTGGCCCAAACTGAATTAGGTATAAAAAGGGCCTTGGAGACATTTATAAATTATTGCCAAGTGAATGGCTTGGCTCTAAACGCCCAAAAGACCAAGATAATGGTCATAGGTAAAAGAAAGCTCCCAGCTACTTGGAAAACAAGTGCAAATAGGGCTAGTCAGTTCCTTCACTTATTTGGGTGTTACCGTGTCCAATCGGGGCACATAGAACCTCCACATTTTGAATAGGGCAGCAAAGGCTACCTTGATTAAGGCGTATTACCTTTCCAGTGGACTATTAGTTTCAACCTTCATGAAAGTCTATGACGTGAAAATTCCTCCTATGTTGTTATTTGGCTTGGACATTATTCCATTTGCTGATACAACTCCTTTAGAACGAGTCCAGAATTGGTTTTTCAGGCGGTTGTTGGGCGTTTCTGGTAGCATTCCTGGGGCTATACTCAGGGCTGAATTGGCCAGGTTTTCAATAGCATCCTTAGCCAGCAAGTCTTATGCAAGGTACTGGATAGGTCTTCTAGCTCAGCAAGACGAGACACTTCCTCTTTTATGCTTAAAAGAGGAACTGAGCCACCAGGGAATTCGGGCCTATCCATGGCTTCTCCATCTAGAAAAGCTGTTGAGAGAGTTGGGCTTCTCTTTCCAGCACTTTAGTGGGGCTGTGATAGCTTCTATTTGATCACAGAGTCTGGTAAGAATCCAAGACATTGCGTCCCAGGACGACCTAGCCCGAGTAAGGACTTGGAGGGTGGCTCCCTCCTTGGGCCTGATTAAAGATCGGTTCTTTTTTGAACCTTATTTGGATATCTTAGTGAATCCTAAGTTACGCAGAGCTTACAACCTGCTAAGATGGCAGTTGACTAGGACTGCAGTTGTGGAGGGGAGGTTTATGAATATCCTTGGGATTCAGAGGACATGCTCATGCTACAAAGAGGAACTAGAGACTGTTGAACATCTCCTAGCAAGTTGCCCGAATTATGAGAATCTCAGGCAGACTTGGCTACTTCCATTTTTGCCTTGTTGTCAAACCTTTGAAACTATCAATTGCTATGCCTTTTTTGGGGGGGCTTCCAAATAAGGAAGCAGTGTTTGCTGTACCTTCCTACATACAATTAGTTTCCAAGAAAAGGCTTGACTTAGGACAGGGACACATTCCCCCCATTATACCTTAGTATAACTATTGTCATTGAGACATTTTTGAGTCCTGTTTACAAACTAGCTGCAATACGTTTAGAGTTAGGAGTTCCATGACCTAGGCTTATTCAATCTGTAATTGACGTACAGTCAGCAGCTGCGGCGTAAGGGATGGAGTGACATAGAGTACTCCTTAGTGATGTCACATTGTGGCCCCATCTTGCCCTCAGGAGTCTATATAGTTAACCATGCGGGGTTTTGGCGATATACTAGACCTAATACTACTTCATGTATTTATTCATATACACAAAGTTGTGTTCTTGTATATCCACTATACTTTGCATGATGCTTGTTTTCTATTTTGTACCTTGTATGCTTTCTTGTTTGTTGTTTGTTTTCTGTTTGGGCTATGGCGAGAGCCAGCGCCAGCAATAAATTGATTTGATTGGGTACTGGGCTGGACACGGTCCTTTCCCTGTCAAGATTACCCAAGGACAAGCTTCGAGCCCTCAGAGAATTGATAGAGGCCATTCAGGTGGCCTCCAAAGTCACAGTTAGGCAGCTCCAGTCCCTTGCAGGTAGTTTGAACTTTGTCTGCCAGGTTTTTGCCCCAGGGCAGGCATTCATGTCTTGGCTGTACACCCGAATTGGTAGCGACCGTCCCCCGCATCACCACATCAGGGTGACGAAGGAGATGCAGGAGGATTTGGCTACCTGGGAGGCTTTCCTCCAAGGCTACAATGGAGTCAGCTTCTGGTGGAAGCAGCTTCTCTTGGAGGCCAAGCTGCAGATACACTCAGATGCAGCGGGGGGGTGAGGGGGGGGTGGCACGGCTTCGGTGTTTATTTCAGGGGCAGCTGGTGTGCAGCACCATGGCCAGCTGACTGGGATGAGCAGGGGATAAAACGTGACCTGACATTCTTGGAGTTTTTTTTTCCCATAGTGGTGGCTGTGGTGCTGTGAGAGGCGGAATTTACCAACAGGGGGGTCTTGTTCTTGTGTGACAACATGGTGGTGGTGCATGTTGTCAATAAGCTGTCATCTAAATTAGAAAGGGTTATGAGGCTGGTTTGGGTTTTTGTACTGAGATGTCTTAAAGTGATCATCTTGTTCATAACTTAGCATGTGCCCTTTCTCAGTTCCAGACAGACCATTTTCACTCACTGGCCCCAGAAGCCAGGGAAGACCCTGACCCATTCCTGAGGGACATGTGGAACCTTGGATCCTAGAACTATATCAGGTAGTACGGGGTTCCTTCGCACCCAGAACCAGGTGGGCATATGACATGGCTTTCAGCGAGTTCCAAGAATTCAGGTCACGAAACCGTTGGGCTTTAGGATTCCCCATCCCCAAAGGGCATGTCCTTCAGTTTGCAATGTATCTTCGAGGCAAAGGTCTAGCATTGGGGACCATTGCAGGAAAAGTAGCAGTCATTACATTTGCAAGCCGGTTGGCAGGTCACTCCTCACCTGACAACGGCTTCTTTATGAGCCATCTCAGGGAGAGCTGGTCCAGGGACACCACCACCCGCCATACAGGACAGGAGAGCCCCCTTTACTCCCCAGCTGTTGCCTCATCTGACCTGGGCATTGCACCAAGTCTGTTACTCCAGTGGGGAGATGGTGCTTTTCAGGACTGTTTTCTAGGTAGCCCTGTTTGGGGCTTTCCGTATTAGTGAGTTGTTTCCGTAATCCAGGGGCAATGGGTGAGGTAGGGCACTCCAGTTGGGGGATGTGGGATGGCAGGGAGATGTCCTTATGCTGCACCTTTGGAGGTCTAAGACTGACCAAAAGGGATTAGGAAAATTGATTAGGCTGTATCCATCAGAGGATGCACAAATTTGCCCCGTCAGGTGAATGAGAGACTACCTCGCATCTCGCCTCCAATGGGCAGGTGTGTTATTTGTGCATGAGGATGGGGTGCCCCTGACATGATACCAGTTTGGGGAAGTCCTTGGCATGTGTGTGAGGGAAGCAGGACTCGACCCAGGCTGCTACAGCACAGACTCATTCAGGATTGGTGTGGCATCAGCAGCTGCGAGCATGGGGTTTACTGGTCACCAAATACAGTGGATAGGCAGATGGCGATCAGTGGCATTCCAAACATATATTAGGGAAACTGAAGCCATAGTGAGCAGGCAAGGTATGATCTCCCGAGTGGCTCAAGGGGTAAACGAAGCATGAAAGCTGACTTTTGATTTCTCTTGCAGACACGGCAGCACCCCGGGCAAGGATGGTGGTTTGGATCGTTGGCCACAGCATCGTGCACTGGGCAGGAAAGATGGCTTCACACAGTGGGTGGGGCCCCCAGTTGGGCCTTAGCAACCGGGCGGAGTTAATTTGGATAGGCCGACGTGGAATGCAATGGGAGCAGGAAATCAAAGGAGAGATTTCCTCTGCCCGGAGTGATGGTAATACACTTAGGGGAGAACAATCTGCCAAAGACAACGGGACTGCGGTTAATGAAGAGGGTGAAGGCTAATGAAGTGGTGCAAGACCGATTCCCAGGGTGTACAACCGTGTGGTCTGACATGCTGCAGAGAAGGGTGTGGGGGAATGCTAACTGCCCAGGGTGAGTATATAGGGCACAAAAGGGGCAAACAATGAAATTGAAAATTGGCTTCAGTTTAAAGGTGGAACCGTGATCAGGCACAATGATATTAGTCATGAGAGGGACGAGCTGTTTTGAGGTGATGGCGTCCACCTGTCTTATGAGGGTTGTAATTTATATATTAGGGGCCTGAAGCGCTGGTTAGTCGAGATCTTGGATGGTATGGCGGCGAACCAGCCAAGCAGAGCTGGCGGTTCTAGTGGTGGTTGGCTGATTTAAAGGTAATTGTTTAAAGGTTAAATTAGTTAGCATATAATGGTTACAAATATCTCCTTAAGAGTTGGGCAGAGCCATGCATAGCTGCACAGTGCGGCCCACTGTATGTTCAGTCCAAGGGTGAGAGATAAACAGTTGGACCTGCTGGGAGGACCATGTGCCAAGCCACAGGTAACAGTTTTCCCACCCTTGTTTAACCCCAACAAAAGGGGTATAGGTACAAGCTACCTGTTCTGGCCTGAGGAAACTCGACCATCGGGGCAGGGCATAAGTTTCAAGTTGGGGAAGTTAGGCCACAGGAGGTTTCCCTTAGAGCTTAACCTGAGGATGTAAGGAGGAGTGCCGGAGGGCCAGGAAAATTGCTGGTAAGAACAGGAACCTCCTGTGGCAGGGGGGAACAGTTAAGAGAAGGAAGGTCCCCAGTTTAAAGGTGGAAGCGGGACGGTTGCCCCTTCCCCCTTTTGTGGTTTATAGATAGTTAATAAAGAGTGCGGCCGTTCAATCACAAGAAATGTGTCCTCGTCTTCTTCTGTGGTGCGGCGACAACATACAGCTGGCATCTATTGAAGAGACCCCCCAAATAACTGAACTTTAGCATTTCATTCAACACAGGGAACAATGAAGGCCCACAATTAAGTCAGTCAAGTCTATATCATGCTCACGCTCAGCTATAGCATTGGACCATTTTCCACATTGCTCTATCAGGCAAATTGTCTAATCTAAAACACTGAGCACAAAGCATGGTCTATAAATCATTAATAGAATTACCCGCTGGGAAAGACAAATGATGACTCAGAAATATTCCGGCTTTTTCCTTGGCATCAGGTCTAATGGGGACAGTTTCATATTGTCAAGTAGCAGCTCATTATAGTAAATGGACTTGCCAGCCTTTTCCAACTGAAACACTTTTTGTTTATATGCTTGGATACCACCTATAGGTAGTGCAGTGCTGAATAGCATTTTTATGTGTGGCTCATCTAGAATCAACACAGTGTATACAGTAGGCGAAACCTTTGCAAAAATCTTCCTCTTGAAAAACTTTTCCTGTTTGTGATCAAGACTATAGGGGTCCCATTTAATTGGTAAAACTACTTTCCTCCCCCTAAAAACTTTGATTGTAGAGTTGTTTCTGCATACTCTTTATGTGCAATATTTATATTCATTTGTGAGTGCTGAATTTGGGTTTGTATGGTCTTTTTGACGCAGAAGATTGATTGAATAAGTATTTCTGCTTTTTTTGATATTTCAGTACTGTTAAAAATGGGATACGCTTTTCTACCTGGACACTGGAGTTCTATTTCCTTTTCTATCAATAACCTGGGGCAATTGACTAAGTATTGTTTCTCTTTCATTGCTGTAAAATGGGCTGTGTACTGTGTTTCATTGTACTTTTGGTATTTGTGTTTATATGTGTCTATATGATTTTCTGTGTAAGTGCACATGAGTGCAGTGTAGCTATGCAAGACTGACCAACCTAACAGACATAAAAATTATTATCCACACATGCCCACTACCACACACTGCCAGCCAGCCCCCACCGCACTTTCTTGAGGTGGAAGTAGCAGCCCAGCTAAGTCTTCCTCCACCCAGGAGTGGGAAGGGGAGGCTTGGAAACATGGAAGAGTAGAGAGAGAGTTGGAAGCCTATTAAGAAGTTGATCACAGTCGACCGTGAGGGATGTCTCAGCTGACCCCGTGCTACCTCATATCAATACTGTGATGTTGTAATGGGGTTCTGGTTTGGACACCCATATACTGCTTTTTGGTGGTGTATTTGGGTTTACTCAGAACCAAAATGCATAGCCTGAATATGAACTCAGTCCTAGCTCACTGTGTGGCTGTAAAGATTAATTGCATGTTGTCAGTGCTTTGGAAATGTAGGGCACCGAGGTTTGCAAACACAAGAAACTACTAATATAAATGAATTCATCTACAGTTCTTAAAGATGAATTCCTCATTTAAAAGCCTGTGCATGAAGGATAAAAAATGTGTCAAGATTAAACAAACAAACCAACCATTTTTAACCTTATTAAGGTCTGATGCTTTCCTGCCTGGAATGCTTAATCCTTTAGCACACAGCTATAAAGAACAATTACTTTTGTTTGTAGATTACAATTACTTTCCAACATGATTTATTGTTTGGCTAATATCCTTGATGAGCATTCACTTGCTAATTGTGTCATTTCTTTTGTTGTTCTCTATTTCATATAGCCTGTAAATGCATTTGTTTGTCTTGGAAAAAAATAATAATAAAAAAACCCCTTCATGTCTCCATGTAAGCAAGTAACTCATGCCATGTAGTGCAATTTGTTGAGGATGTAGTGCTAGAAAAAGTACTTCCCTCTTCAGATGTGACATTTGGTGTATTACCTGCATGTGCTGTATCATCTGGGGTGTAGTTTCTGACCTGCAATGCATTATCTGCTTGACTGACTTCGGGGCTGTTTATCACCAATGACATATTTCTCTCCAGGAACCTAACATTCTTTTTGTCTCCGTTTTAAAACAGTAAATGCAGACATATATCTGGCAGTCACTGGCAAATTTAAGAATGGAATGAAAAGGAATTATCGCAGATTTCCTCAGCTCTCTGTAACCCTTTGTTAAAAATAGTGTCTAGTGAGCTTATTTACTGATCAGCAAATGTTGTGTTAAAGTGTAAGGACACTCAGAGAGCTACATTCATTAAGCATATCTACAGTGCGTGAGAAAGTTTAGTGGTGCAAGACTGACCTGGCACAAGATGAGGCTGAGGTGGAGAGCCTGATGTAAGGCCTTGGATGAAGACTGTATGACCCTTTTCACATAGGTGCGCCTCCCCTTTGCACATGTGTGTGTGTGGGGACTCACATGTGAACGCCACGGCGGGTACAGAGGGGATGTGTGGCTGCCTGTGGAAACACTGCAAGCGGTGAGTCGGGGTGTGTGCGGGCTCCCACGCTCCATCAACCTCCACCGTCACCCATGCACAGAGCAATGGGTGTCAATGGACGATGCTCCATGTGTGGCTATGGGTGGAGGTGGGTGGGTGTCCATGGGAACACACCCCCATGCACCGCCCATCCACCACACTGCCACCCATCACACCTAGGGATGGGCGAACAGATCGCGGTTCGGGTTCAGCCGTTCGGTTCGGCCGCGTTCAGTTCATGTGTTTGGGTTCGGCCGTTCAGGTGGATCGCCGAGTTCGCATTCGGCCGTTCGGTTCGGCCACGTTCATTTCGTGTGTTTGGGTTCGGCCATTCGGGTGTCGGCCATTTGGGTGGATCACCGAGATTGTGTTTGGCGTTCAGCGTTCAGCGTTCGGCGTTCGGCATTCGGCATTCGCGAGTGCAGAGGAAGCCGGAAATTGCGCTGGAAACCGGAAATTCATGTGCATGTGGAGCTGTGAGGTGAGTGTGTGTGTATTTGATTCGGTGGATGCTTGGTTCGTGTTTGGGCTGTGATTGTGTTGGGTTTGGCTGTGCTGTGTGTTTGGCTGGTTGGTGTGTGTTGTGGGTGACTGTTGGTGTGTGGGTTTTTTGAAAAAAAAAATGAAGAAGGCTGTTCACATCCTCTGGCTCGGGGCACATTTGCTGGTGGTGGAGGAGGAGGAGGAGGAGGAGGAACAGGTGGAGGCCGCTGCCCCTGCTACACCTCCCATGGCACCGGTGGCACTGGCTTCCTCTTCGGATGAGGAGGAAGCGATGGGCTCTACTGCCATTCCTGCCAGGTTTGTAAACCTTTTTTTTACTTTTAAGACAAGAAAGGCTGTATCAGTTAGAGCAAGCTCAGCTCACTGGCATGCAGGTGGGTGCGTGGGTGGTGTGCATCAGTCAGGCACAAACAGTGTCCAATAATGGGTGGCAGTGGATGTCTGCCACAGAGAGAGAGGGTACTGTAGTGTGGGGGACTCTTCCAGCAGTCAGGCATGAGCAATCCCCCACCCAAACGTGTGCCAGGCTATCAAGGGTCTCCACTCTCCAGCTGCCATCCCATTCCCTACGCACCCCCAAATAAGGGCAGTGTCATTCCTTCAGCCAGGGTCACATCTCGTGTCACCATCCCTAGCACCCCAAGGAGGGCAGCAGAATTTGCACGTGCCAGCCAGGGGCTTTCTAGTTGCAATATCTAGCATCCCCTAGCACCCCTGGGAGGGCAGGATTTGCACGTGCTTTTCTTTATGTTTTTTTTTAGTTGCCATCCCTACTAGCACCCCAAGGAGGGAGAATTAGAGGTATCATCATAAATACATGATATTTACTTGGTGTTCCTATGTATTCCCATTTTAGAGAGGAATCGGATTCTGGCCCCGGGCCCAGCCCTGCTTCCAGGACCAGGCCTAGGAAGACAACTCATCACCGGACCCCTAGGCGGAACTCGCCAGCCTCACCCCCAGACATTCGGCGCCAGTCGTCGGATGTCTGGAGGTTTTACATCTAGGGCGACAGAACTGCCAAATGCAAGGTATGTCACGGGAACTGGAACAACAGGAAATGAATTGCCCTCTGACCTATCAGGAACAGAAGTCCCCTGCAGAGAGAGATTGGATGGATGGCCACCCAGTCCACCCACTCATGGAGACAGAATGCAGGCAGGGCTTGACAGACCATTGGTCTGACACATTATGGCACTTCTAATGTTCCTTTCTTTTTCTGCTCTTTGTAGATCTGCAATAAAGTTTTCCGCCGGCAGAGGGAGGGGGACAACATCAGGGCTTCTCACCCACATAGAGCGGACCCAGGAAATGCGGGTGAGGTGGGCGGGTGAGGAGGACTCCTCTGCAGCTGTGCCCGTGGAGCTGCAGCACATGCAAAAGGGGGGGAAGGCAACCAGGAAAAGGAGGCATATAAGCCCTTCCCCTCCCTCCTCCTCAAGCCTCACCGTGGAGACCCCTGGGATCCCAGAGGATGCCGTGATCAAGGCCCTTCGGGTCAGGTTGCATTGCTGCACCCAGGGCCACGTGGAGGAGGTCCAGCGCTCCTCTGCCGACCTGGAGAAGTGCCTGGTGGTGGAGGTGTAGGCGGAGTGGCAGAGGGTAGTGGCATACAGACAGTATGTCACCGCTGAGCTGCGTGCAGGTTTACCACCAGGCAGTCTCCAGTTGGCATAATGAGCTGGCAGAGGTTTTGGAGTACGCCATGTACAATGGCATGGTGGACCCCTCCATGGTGGTCGCCGGCCCTCCGGACTGCGAGTCGCCCCAAGGCCTGTTGCCTTTCCCCCAAATATTGGGGGACAGGTCCAGTGGCAGAGACTGAGTCACTCTTAGCTTGTTTATAAGTTTCCTTCTCATGTTTGCTTTTGTTTTATTAAATGTTGTTGCTGTTGTTGTTGTTTTATTTTGTTTTTCTTGTTTTTTAAATAGTTTTAAGTAAAGTTTTCAAATGTATTGTTGCAAACTTCATTTTACATGTCCTCTCTTTTATGCCTGTGTGCTGGAGTTCTGGCTGGCAGGTGGCAGAATCTCATACAGCTACTAGATCCCTTCCAGCAGCACATGCCACCTCAAGTAGCGTAGTAACCCAAAGATGTGCGATGCCAGCAGCAGGGTCTCAACTAGCAGAAAGCCCCCAGGAGGTGCAGGGCTGGTGTTTGTGTGGGTGGGTGTGACAGAGAGAAAGAGAGACAGGCTCCTCAGCAGCGGGCAGCCAGGCAGGAGGTGGCGGGAGCTGGTGGTCGGAGGGGATTTTAGTTTCAGCTGCCAGCTTCAGCGGGCATCTGCAGGTGGGTGCAGAGGAGTAGGCTTTTGGGGAGGGGGGCAGGCTGGCATGCAGGCACCGGGCTTCTGGATGCAATGGAATGGAATGCAGCCCCAAGTGACTGGAATGATGGTCCCATAATCTTGTTGATGGTCCCTGGGACGGGCGGGCATCAGGGATAGTGGAATGACAGCCTAAAGCCTATCAGGCACACTTCATTTGATCAGGCACGCTGCGCTAGGTGGTAGCAGGACAGCAGTTATGTAGTGGTACAGGGACGCACGCACGCAGGCAGGCACTGGTAGGCAGGCAGGCACATATAATATGTTGTGGGTTTATTCCATCTCATTACGGTAGGATTACTGCATGCTGGATGTGGGAGCTGGGTGTTAATGGGTGCAGCACACATGGGAGTTCTTCCAGGTTCTGGCTGGTGGCAACTAGGATATACCTAGCTGAGCTCTCCCCTTCTAACTCCCATCTCCCTAGTTCTAGCTGGGAATGGGAATCTCTCTGTCGCTCTCTCTCTCAGAGCTAGGCAGGCGTTGTTGTGATTGTGAAGGAACTGGCTGGCAGCTAGTGCTTTGGAGGGGGAGGAGCAGGCAGAGTCCCTGGGGCTAGTCCAGGCGCAGAAGTGGCTCCTACTCGGAGCGGTGGAATGACATTGCAGTGTGAGATGAATGACAGCCCAAGACCAATCACGGTGGGTCCCAGGGATAGGGTTGCAGCTTCCAGGTATTGGCAACAGCCCTCCCTGCCAGTAACTTGGCCCCGGCACCCAGGCGGCAGGTGCCGGGGCTGGAGTGCCTGCTTCTGAATGAGGTGGAATGACAGCACAGTGTGAGATGAATGATGGCCCCAGACCCATCACGGTGGGTCCCGGGGCTAGGGTGACAGCTTGTACATCTTGGCCACAGCCCTCCCTGCTAGTAACCTGGCCCTGGGACCATGATGGCTGGTCCTAGGACTGGAGTGGCTGCCTCTTGTCATGCGGCAGAATAACTAGCACCAGTGGCACTAGCAGCAGCAGACATTGGTTGCCCCGGGCAGGCAGTCAGGTGGCATGACATGAGCGGCAGTCAGGCAGCTTGAGGGAGGGTTCAAGCTTCACAACCTGGGCAGGCAGGCAGGGCGTAAGCATATAATGAGAGGCAGTAGGACTGGGCTTGGCTTTTAGCTAGGCAACTTCGGGGGGAAGACAGGCACCTTGACATGGGAGGCAGGACTGGTGCATGCTTTAAGCTTCGCAGCAAGCAGGGAGGGCAGACAGGCAGCATTGCATGGGAGTCAGTAGGGCAGGCAGGCTGGGACATTGGCAGCAGGGCTATCAGATAGGCTAGCAAAAACTGTGCAGCATGAGAGAGCGAGAGCCAGTCAGCGTCACATAGGCAGGCCAAGATCGTATGGCATTGGCTAGCCATAGGCCGGCTGGCAGGTTTACAGTTTGTTTGTTTCCTAAGCCCAGCCTGCATCCTGAGGTCAGTCAGATAAGGCGACTGAGGCCGTCTAGTATGAGACAGAGAGAGAGAGCGAGAGAGAGAGAGAGAGAGAGAGAGAAAGAAAGAGAGAGGCAGAGAGAGAGGCAGGGCGGGTGCCAGGCATTGGGACAGAGGGACAGCACCTCAGCAGCACAGGAGCAGTAGCTCTAGCCCAGATGGAGGAGGAGGAGGATCCCTGTCCCAAGACTGCCCCAGGCATGGGATGGCATGTGCCACTGCACCATCACTCCTTGTCCAGGGACAGGTCCAGGAATCCCAGCAGCGGAAGGTTAACCTTCAGAAAGAGCAACTGCTCCACCAACTTGGCCCCTGTTCTCAGGTGGTGTGGGACGCATATGTTCCCTGCAATGGAGAACACTCTCTCGCTGGGGACACTGGTTGGGGGGCAGGACAGGATACCCTTGGCCACTTTGGACAGGGCCGGTGACACGTTGGCCTTGCCGGCCCAGTAGGCCAAGCGATCTCTGCTGGGATCTATGCATGGCTCCTCCTTCAGATAGGTCTCCACTGCTGCTGAGGCACCATCATACTCCCACCGGTAGCTCTGGGTGGGCACCACCTGCTGCACTGCCCTCAGCTATGCTGCTTGCCCTTTTGTGCTGGGCCCCATGCTCCCCTGAGTGGACGGAACAGAGGAGGAGCTGTGGAAGTAGGGGTCCTGCTGCTGCTGCTTCTGCTGCTGCTACACCTAGGGCTGGAGGCAGGGATAGACCCAGATGGCTGGAAGGGGTCGCTTCTCCCACTCCCACCATCCCCAGGGGCATCCCGCTGCATGGCCCGCTCTGCCTGCCTGACCTTCTCGACCAGCGTCCCCTTCCATAGGCCATAGACCGCAGTCTCGCGTGCCTTGCTGCCCTTGATCCTGGGGTCCAGCATGGTTGCCAGGACATATTTGTCCTGGTGCAGGAGGTCTTTGAAGCGTGCGCTCAGGCCCGCCTTCAACTTCTGAGCTAAGTCTATCGCCTCAGCGCACATTCTCCTGCCTTGAGGGCCACGATCCTGCCCCTCCACCCCCAGAATCGCATCCAGGCTGCTGCAGAGACTATGCACCAGCATGGTCACCTGGCTGAGGGTGGCGGTGGAGCTGCTCAATGTCTCCTTGATGCCCAGGAATGATCTCAGGACAGAGACAGTTTGGGATATAATCTCCCATTCCTCCCTGTTGTACCCTGGAGGTGCCTTGATGTCTGTCTCCAGTTCCACCTGATACAGGGCGGCTTTCTGTTCAAGAAGCCGCTCAAGCATCAGGAAGGTGGAGTTCCACCTGGTGGAGACATCCTGGATAAGGGTGTGCACCGGGGACCCTTGTTCGGCCTGCTTCACCTGGAGGACCTCGCTGCCCTTCACGCTCTGGTTGAAGAAGCCCACCAACTTCCACCCCCATTTGACCAAGGAGCTAAGGGTGCCTGGCCCAATTCCTTTCTCCCCCAATCCCAGAGCATCCTTCACCATGAGATGGAGGGTGTGTGTGGCACAAGGGATGCTCATGAAGCCCATGTCACAGACTGCCTTAAGGATATTGGTTGTCTTGTCCATGACCACACTCCCCTTGGTGAAGACCGCGCCTGGCGTGAGCCACTCCCTCACCATGGTGGCCAGGGCTGCCTCTAGGTTCCTCACAGTGTGGGAGGTGTCCATAACTTGGGCCTGAAGCAGGGCCCACCTATACCCTGCTTCAGGTCCCCTTCTGCCACTGCCAAGCACTGCCTCTGCGTCCTGCCACCAGTGTGCCATCACCACCAGGTAGGCATGCTGGGCATTTCTGGTGGACCACAGGTCCATCGTAAAGTGGACTGTGGCACCCCCAGCCCCTGAAAGATGCTCCCTCACCCGCTCCTTCAGAGCCCTATAGAGCTGTGGAACCACAGTCTGACTCAGGGAGGAGCGGGAAGGCAGCTTAAAGTTGGGAGCCAGGAACCCAATCAGCTGCTGGAAGCCCTTGGCCTCCACAATGAACAAGGGCTGGCCATCCAGGGCAATCATATCAGCCACCAGGTGCTTGCCTTTCTCCTGGTAGCCTGTGCCATGGTGCCCTGCCGATGGCCTTGACACATCCCCCCACCTCATCTCCTCCATGGTGAACTGACGGCGCTGCTAGGGAGGCTCTTGCTGTTGTTCTGCCCCCATACTGCTCCTGCTTGTAGAGGCAGCAGCAGTTGGTGCAGGACGCTGGTCCACTAAATGGGCCGGGCGACTGGCTGCTGGAGTCGGGAACCCACTGGCATCCACTTTGCCTGCCTTCCTGCTCAGTAACACAGCACTGTGGCATGCCTTCAGGTGCCTGGCCATTGCAGTTGTGCCAAGTTTGGCAAACACTTCACCACTTTATTGCACAGCATGCACTGCACTTCTCTGGGATCATCTGCCCGCACCGGCTTAAAATGATCCCAGACATAGGATTTTTTTCCCCTCCTGATGCCTTCTTGCCTGCCCCGGTGGACGCACTGCTGCCAGCGCTGCTGGGAGAGGGAGAACTTTGTGGCACTGGTGATGCAGCTCTGGTAGGAGGGTCAGACATCGCCTCATGTGCGTAGATTTCCTCTGCAGCACTAGTGTCACTGACTGCCTCTTACTCACTGTCCCCGGCGACCACGGTGATATCCCGTGAAGGGGAGTACTGTGACCCAGAGGCTAGACTGCCCGTGCCCGCCATGCTGCTGGCACTCTCACTGTGCTCCCCTCTGTAGCTGCTAGTGCTGCTGCTGCTGCTGCTGCTGCTGCTCCCCTCCCTAGTACTGGCATTGTCCGGGGATCGGGCCCTGTCTCTAGCAGTCAGGGTGGGATCCACCAGCTCTGGACTGCTGGGGATTGCCTCAACTGTGGGGGATATTGGTGGCCCTGGAGGAACATCAGTAGAGGCAGCCCCAGCACCTGATCCAGCACCACCCACAGCAGAGACAGATGCAGCTTGAGCCTCAAGTCCTGCAGGCCTTCCAGTGCCCTGCATGTCAGTGGAGGGCACTGCCAGGAGGCGTTGCAAAGCAGCATGGTGCCCTAAAGCAGGCCTGCTGATTTTTGGAGGGGGTGATGCTCTCTGCTAGTGCTACTGCCTGCTGCTGCTCCTCGTGCACGGCCCTGCCCACCTCTGGCACTTGCCCCATCGCCTCCCCTACGGGCAGCAGATCGGCCTCTCCTTCCCTTCTCCATTTCTCCCGCAAAAATAATGTTTTTAATTATCTATAATTATATAAAAAGTTTTTTATTGAAATTTTAAAAATCTAATTATATATATATATATATATATATATATATATATATATACATACACACTAAATGTAACCACTATAACTAATAACTATTCTAAATGCTATGAATGGATTAAGTAGCTCCAACAAACCCTAAAGCTGAATCACTAAACGCTATCTTTATCAGAAAACTTTAAACTAACTCCTACTATCTCAAACCAAAAATATATTTACCTATCTATCTATCGATATATGGGATGGGGGTTGGGGGGTAATCACAAACAACACAAGGAGGGGTACAAAACTGAAATGAAACCTAAATAAATCTAATAATAATCCTACTCTAAATGAATAAAAAAACAGGGGAAGGGAAGGGAATCACTGGGGATGGCATATATAGTGAAAGGATTCAATGGAGGGGGGAGGGAGGAAGGAAGATTGAACACAGGGAGGGATAAAAACAAAAAATAACAACTAAATCTATCTTAGCTAAGTTAAATAAATAAGAATATGGAGGTAGATGGGTTGGATGGGTGAAATAGGAGGAGGATGACAATGGATTGGGCAGCTGGAAAATGCTAGGTGAAGGAGCCTTCTGAAACGCCTGCTGCTCAGGAACGGTGACTAGCTCAGAAGGTATTGGGAAGGGGGGAGGCAGACAGTTTTCTTTCTTGCTGCGCCCGCCTCACCGCAAGCCCCATTGGCTACGTGCAGCCTAGCCCATGGCCAATCGCAGACTGCCAAGCCAGTGGTCTGAGGCGAAAAATGATGGTGATTTGGCAGGCTGACTGCTATTCCAAGCCACTCGCCACTCGCCACCCTCCACCCCTGGTGCCTGGAAGTCTGCTCCTAGCTGAGTCAGATGATTTCCCCTTCCCTGCTACATTTGACCTTCCAGCAACCTGACAGAGTGACAGTTCCCCTCCCTGTTTGGCCTTCCAGTGACCTGACAGGGTGACAGTAGACCACATTCATTTTAGTCACCCGAACTCAACTGAACACGATCCGAACTGATCGAAGTATTCGGCCATTTCTCCGTTCGGTGTTCGGTTCAGTGTGTTCGTGTTCATGTTCGTGTTCGTGTTCAGTTGTCTGAACAGGCCGAGTTGGGCCGAACACCGAACTTCCGAACCGCGTTCGCCCATCCCTAATCACACCACCGACAGCAGCCCATGTGAAAAGGGTATAAGAGGGATGCTGTATTTGCTTTGGTAACAGCATTGTAAATAAATGGCAACTGGTGATGAAAAGCTGGAGTTTATACACTGTTTAGGGTGATCCTGCTACAACTTGACAGCTGACAGACAGCTGCTGTATCACAGTGGAGTCAGTAATATTTCCTTTCATTCATAGGCTCTGATTCTGCACTACATCAGCTTCTGTAAGTCAAGCTTCTCTTGAACATATTGGGCGTATGTTGTTCATTAAGCAGTCTAAGATCAGATTCCAAATTTGATCCTTTCAGGAGAGTTTTTCTCACCTTTTTCAGTATCACTCAGATAACTTCAAAAATGAAGACTGTTGTAAATTATTTTTAAAAGCTTGCCAAAACCGAGACACTCCTCCCCCACTTCATTTGCTAGTGACAGCTCTCCTTTACACTATTCCCATTCATATGCTCTGGCAGAAATGAAGATTATGGTATCAAAATCTAAATACAGAATGTCACATCAGAGCTAGATCTAAAATGAAACATTTATGTTATAATGGGAAGGTATTAGAGTGATTTACAAATATCTTAAGGGTATGAAACCCCAAGGATAAAGGGGAGATATTGAACAGGACTCTGTACATGGGGGTACAGCTAACAGTAAAATGGACAATAATATGAAAATAAATATTTAGATAAAAGAACAAGAAAACATCCTGATGATGAAACCCAATAGACCGTGAAATAGGCTCTCAAGACAAGTGGTGGAGAGTACATCCCTGTGATCATAGAGCAAATTGGGGGTAGAAGGTACAGAAGGCAGTGGCATATTTATTTGTTAAAGTAGCCAGATTTGGAAAACCGCAAAGTGGGACAACCATACTCTGCCCTTAATTTGCATAAATATACATAAAAGTATGTAAATTGGCCACATTTAAAATAGTCTACTCTCTAAAACTGAGGATAGAAAAACCTCTTTTAAAAAACGGGGGGGGGAATGATGTCGAACTAGAGTATGTATCCCATTGCCGATGCACTGAAGGAGACAGGACACAAGTACTGGGTTTTTAACGGTCGCACTCTTTATTCAAGCAAATTATAATTAAAATAGCTGGGGATAATCGCCTATTGCGATACGGGTCCAGTGCATGAACTTTGTCAACATACAGCAACTCAGGGGTGGTTTCGATGTACCCTTGATTACCACCCCACTCTTGAACACAACGTCTCCCCCTCTGTGGCCCCTGCCACGGGTTAGGGAGACCAAAGTCCTTCCAGACTGAGTAAAAATGAGGGCACCTGACGATGGGGGACCATACCTGTCCTTACTGCCCTCATTGGACACCCCTCCCAGGGAGGCTACCCCGCCGCTTGCAGTACCCTGCTTTTCCAGCGGGTGGGCCTCCCATCTCTTAAGGAGATTACTCGTAGCTATGGTCATTCTAACCTACTCTAACCTACAGTACTGGACCCCTGCCACTAAGGGGTCACTGGGGCTACAAGGATGAGACTGACCCCCACCTTTTATAACTTTCCTAGCATGTGAACCAGCTTTCCCTTCAGGGCTTTTAGATAACAATTGTTGCCCTCAGCTGATAAGTGAGCCCTGTCCCGCCGATACAACACGGGGCGTTTATGAGTCAGGGCATGGCTGGCTATGAGCTCACCACCCAAGCCTACGAGCCACCCACCCACATCCTTTTTGACCGTCCTATGGGTCTTACCAATATTTCTAGGGTTCACCCCTCTGCCCCATGTCAGGCGCTCCACCAGGTCAGTACATACAATTACAGCAGACAGGAAAAGCTTCTTAATCTCCCAAACATCCCTCTTAATGTTCTTGATAAGCTGGACACCCTTCAAGTGGGGTATATCATTCTCACCCAGGTGTATCACGAGGATGTTGGTGGGGGGGGGGGGAGGAAAGCCTGCTGAGGCACCTGGAGCATTGTCAAGAGTTGGTGTCACCTCATACCGCCATGGTGTCTCCACTGGATCTCAGCTTGTGCCAATAACCCCAGCTGGGTTCCCCATCTGGTCTGGCCGGCCGCCTTGCCTGCCCAGCGCACCAGGCTGTGGCCGATGATCCAGACCTGCTTCCGGCGGTGGGGGGAGCACCGGAGGGAAACAAGAGGATGGTTAGGACTGGTCACAGCAGGGGGGAGAGGTGCCCCAAACATAAGTCCAGAAAGTCCCCAACTGCCACTGGCCCACTGCCTGTATACCCTGCTCCAGCATACTGGCCACTTCCACAAAACTGGTGGCCCCTATGCAGAATGAATGCATGCCATACGTGGCCACTGGTAAACTGAGGCAGGACAACACTGACCTAAAGATCGCTGTGAACTGGTACCTCGTCACATTCTGGCCACTAGCATGCCTAAGAAGGGGGTCGGTACCATCTGTCGTACCTCAAGGAACAACTTGACTGCCCTTACTGGGCATAATTCCAACATACCAACTCTGTTCAGCCTGACCACTTGCCCTCTTCCCCTCTGATCAGTTTTTGAGTGCTGAATGTGCAAGGCCATTGACGTTGGGCCAATTTGGATATCACTGAGCCGAAGCACCCTACCCGAGGTGTCCCTGGCTGAGTCAGCTACGAGCTCACTCATGCGAAATGCGCCGAAGAATGCTAGCTTAAACAATAAATTAAACAGTGAAGCTTCATAACCATCTAAACAGTTCAGGGGGAGTGTCCCGCACATGTTCAGCAGCAGGGTTGGGGTAATGGGGGCCCTTTGGTCCGAAGTGCAGTCCTGCTCCCTGGAACAGCTCTCTAGGAGGCGTCTAGTGAAAAAAACATCTGTTGGGGAGTGGGTGCCCCACAAGGTTACTCATAAACCTCAATGCCGACATTTCCTGTCTATGGTTCCTGGGGCCACCCCCCTGCACCTCAAGTGGAGGCCAAATTGGAGCATCTGAGGCTCCGGTATGGGGAAACCCAGTTCCCACCCTCGGGCCAACCAGTACTGTTGAAAATACCAGAAAGCTCTGTCATAAGCTGCCCTCGTATGAGGCGCCAAGGATCCCCAGATGGCGGTGTACAGCTCTATGACCCAAGGTTCCACACTGATGGTGGCAGCAGTTCTGGGGTCTCCTGGGCTCGTGGTGCCAACCCATGAAAGTTCTCCATCTGGAAGCAAGAGCAGGCATCAGCTACACCATTGTCAATACTAGGAACGTGCCTGGCTTGAAAAGTATGTTGAATTTCAAACATGTGAGCACAAAGACCCTCACTAACTTCATAACCCTTGGGGACAGGGAAGATTGGGTGTTAATAATGTGGACAATGGCTTGGTTGTCACACCAGAACAATACTGAGCAGTTTGCGAGCTCTTTCAGCCAAAGATGAACCGTCAGCACAATGGGAAAGAGTTCCAGGAAGGTGAGGTTCCTGGTGATCCCCAGGTCACTCCATTCGGGTGGCCAAGGTGCCACCACCCACCTATTCTGAAAGAACAACCCAAATTCAAAACCAACAGCCACATCAGAGTGGCTCTACTTCCAACAAAAGCTGGTCTGTCCAAAAACTGGTTCCATTAAAATTTGTTAGAAAGGCGGCCCAGGTCTGGAAATCCTACTTCATCTCTTTAGTGAGCCTGATATGGTGGTGGTGGTGGTGGGTGGATTACGCTTGATGTAGAGGTGGGACAGGAAGGCTTGCCTCGGGGCCACTAACCTACATGCAAAATTAAGACTACCAAGTAATGACTGGAGGTGGCAAACCATAACCTTTGCCACTGCCAGGCACTCATCCACCTTGGTCCGAAGGGATTCCACCTTATCCCGGGGCAGGTGGGAAATGGCTGTGACCGTGTCCAGCTCAATCTCGAGATAGGTCAATCTAGTGGCTGATCCCCCCGTCTTTTCGTGTGCCAAGGGGGTGCCCAATTCATCTGCCACTGTCATGGCTCCGGGGTCGGAGCCAGGGGAGGGAGGGAAGGAAGGTAGGAGGGCAAGGACAAAGGGAACAGAGGGCACAACGATTTACACTAAGGTCCCTCAGTATGGACAGGCTCCGGCAGTCGGAGCCTAAGGAACAAGGAAGCCAAGGAAGTGGCAAGAAGGGGGAACGAGGGACTGTCACGGCTCAGGGGTCAGAGCCTGGGGAGGGGGGGAATGAAGGAAGGAGAGGCAGGCAGGAAAGGGACAGGAGACAAGGCAAAGGGGTAACACGGGGACCTCTCAGCCACTCTCCGATACCAAGGAGACGAAGTGCTCATCATACGAGCCAGACGAGCTGGCCTAAGAAAGCATACAGCTCATCATTGAGGTCAAGGGATAGGAAGCTATGGAGGGGAAAACCAGAGCCAGGGAACAAGAAGCCAAAGTCAGGGAACTGGGAACCAGAGCAGGGGGATCACCAGGAAACTCTAGGTAGGGGCTAGAGAACAACAGGGGGTTCAAGGCAAGGAATTAGGGAATTATAGGGGATCCAGAACAGGGGCCCAGGGCAAGAAATGGGGAACCCAAGGCAAGGGGGGGCCAAGAAAACCTGAAGTAGGGAATCCAGAGGCAAGGGAACAAGAAAGCCATGGGGCAAGGCAACAGGGAGTCAGAGGCAGGGGGGAATCCAGAGGCGAGGCAGCAGGGAGCCAGAGGCAGGGGGGAAGCCAGAGGCGAGGCAGCAGGGAGCCAGAGGCAGGGGGGAAGCCAGAGGGGAGGCAGCAGGGAGCCAGAGGCAGGGGGGAAGCCAGAGGTGAGGCAGCAGGGAGCCAGAGGCAGGGGGGAAGCCAAGGCAGGGAGCAAAGCTCCTAGGATGCAAAGCACAGAGACAAGGAAGCGGGCAGGGCTCTTGTGGATTCAAGGGTCAAGGAAAGCTAAGAAGAGAGACAGGAGAACCCTAACAGCCCCAAAACAGGCTGAACAAGACTAAAGACAGAAGGAACAGGACCCACTAGAGGGGGATGTAGAAAATGAGAGAGACAGGCCAGCAGAGAGACAGGACAAGGGGCAAATAGGTAACAAACCACACACTCAGTGCAGACAGATGGAGAGGGAGGGAAATTGGGCAGGAAAAGCCCCCAACAATCAAGGCTACAAAAGGGGCAAGTGTTCACACATGGGGAAGGGTTCACATGCTAATGACACAAAGGGGAAACACATTAAGACTTACCCACACCAAGACACAAAACATACACAGAGACACAAGTAGAGGAAACACAAGCAGAAGTAACAGGGAAGCAGGCCAAGCAAGCGTCCGAGAGGATGACTCAAAGCTCCGCACCCACCACAGCTCTCAGCAGCCCTAAATACCACAAAGGGCCAATCAGGCTGTGGCAGGTGGGTCCACGCCCACTCCCAGGTGCAGGTGGGACACAGAGCTGGAGGGAAGGGGGTGAATACCAAGGCAAGGGGAAAAGACACTCCCTACAGTCTCCCACCTGTGACACGAGGGGCAAAACATCTTCAAACAACTCCTGAGGCCATGGGTTTGAGGCTCAGCCCTGACAGCCACTCTGTGAAAAGTCCGCATCAGCCCTGAGCATTCCTCTGTATCTGCCCACCCAATGAAGATGAAATCATCAAAATATTTGGTGATTCCCCCAACACCAGTCCATTGCCTTATGACTCATTCAGTGAGGGAGCTGAATCTCTCGAACGGCGAACAAGAGATGGAGCACTCCATCGGCATGGCCTTGTCATAATAATACCAGCCATTGAAATGGAAGCCAAGCAAGGGGAAACTCTCTGGGTGAACTGCGAGCAAGCGAAAGGTGGACTTAATATCACACTTCCCCATAATAGCACAGGGACCAAAAACCTTGACTAGGGCCACCGCCGAGTCAAACGACATATAACGAATCGAAGTAAGTTCCTTGGGCATGCTGTCATTGACTGAGCCACCCCGGGAGTGCCTGGGGGAGAAACCACCATGTTGGGGGGGGGGGGAAAGCCACCCTCCCTTCCAATCGCTCCTTCTTAATTTTGGCCCATACCACCTGCTCCTTCCCAAGCACGGACTTCAAACTTGGGGCCACCTGCTGCTGCTTAACTTCGAGTGCAGGGATCTTAAAACACTGTCAAAAATGGAGACAACTTAATTCACCTCCGCTTGGTCAGGATACCAGCAGAGGGTCAATTCCAGCTGTCTGGCCTTAACTGACGTTGGGGTTTTTACCGGGGGTGTTTGGATTGCTGCTTCCCTGCCCTCCTTTTTCCACCCCCCTGGCGTAGGGTTTACTTCTGGATCCAGGTCTGGCACAGGGGCATGCAGAGTTCAGGTGGTGCCCGGCACAGGTGGGGCAGGCGTGACGAAAACTGCAAGTTGTTCGTGAACATCTCCCGGAAAGGCTGAGGTCCCAGCACTTCCCTGCAGAGGATCCCACCGCATTTTCCCCCTCCTCATTAAAGGAATCAGCGGCAGAAGTGCCCCCCCCACCATTGCCAGCAGGTGGCCACTGTCCGACCTGGGTACATTGCCCGTCCCGCTCATGCAATTGAGCCACAGGTCATTTACATGCAGGTCCCACCGAAGGCCCGGGGTGTAAGCTGCTTGATGCCTGAATGCTTCATCGCAACGCAGCCAGGCCCCTGAAAGGCCTGCCTCATGTGCACGCCACACTATGTTGGTGTATTCGAGGAGATTGGCAGCACAGCTGGGGTAGGCCTGTATCATCACCCTCTGATATATTGAAAAAGCCGCAGTCCAGTTAGACCAGTTCCTTTCAGTCTTGGGGCATTTAAAACGTTCCTTTTCCTTCTTGTCATCCTGTTCAGCCAGATCCACTATAGGATCGCTGAACAGGAGGGAAAATATGTCTACGTACTCCACTCTCCAAATCTGATTCCTAGTGGCCAGGAGTAAGTGGACCCCAATTGGGGCAGAAACGTTTGAGTAGCCCCCCCCCCACCTGCTAGGGAGCACTGCCTGGGGATGCTGTCTGAGGGCTGGGACATATCCCGGGGCAGGGAAAGGGCGGACAGGGGGGCCTACACCTGAAGCGCCTGACCCTCAAGGGGGGCAGTGCCCAACCCTTGAAACATGGTGGGTAATTGCCTCAACAGGCAAGCCCCACCACCGGTACCGAGCAAAGGTCACAGGGACCCAAATCCCATTCCACCACACCAACTGGGTTCTTCCAATGCCCGCCATCAGGCTCTGGTGGGGGGCAGTTGCTGGTCCACTTCCCCCCCCAAGGGTTTGTGTTGCCAAAGGCCAGGCATGGGGAACCACCCTGGTGCCCCCAGTATCCATCCCCCGTGAGTGGACCCCTGCCTCACCTGAGTCATGAACGGCCGGAGGCACCACCTCCTGCTGGGCTCCTGGTAGATGGACGCATTTCTGGGACAATACTTGGATGATGTGTTTCATCCATTCAGTCCTCTGGTGAAGATTGTCTCTCTCGTGCACTTTGGCTTTTGCTGCTTCTGGTTCTTCTCTATGTAGTAAAAAGGGGGGAAGGGGCTTCCCGGCCCAGCCCTGCTAGAGGGCTGCTCACGCCTGCTGCACCTTCCCAGCCATGCCCCAGGCAGTACACAACAGGCTGTAAAACTCACCTCGGTGGGGTTGTCCACCCCCCACTGCCCCCCCACCCAGGTGAACCGCCACCACAGCCACCGATGGAGGAGGGGTGGCCAGGGTGAGAGGGGCCGCCAACTCTGATGGATAACCTCGTGGAGCCCGGGTGCCCCTGCGCGCTGGGGGCCTTGTTGCCCCACCCATCTGCTCCAAGAATTGTGCCAGGGGTTGATCACACATCACCCCTGCCGCATGCGCATGTCACCCATGGAGGGGGCTGGCTCCTCAGTGAGGAGATCCCCAGCCTGGCTCTGCCAAAGGGGCAAAGCCCTGGTCCCATGGTCCATGGGGGGCCCTGACTAGGACTCCCTGTGAGATCCCACAACTGGGCTTCACACCCAGCCAGGCGGTCTGGGAGCGGGAGATCCACCCCCCTTCCATGTGCTCCTCTGCTGCAGAGGGCCTGGGTTGGGGGGTCCCAGGGCCACTGAAAGCCACCCAGATGCTTTCAGGTCCCTCCGCAACTGGGGGCACACCCGCCTGCCGGGTCTCCCACTGCTGCTTTTTTGCCACGGCAGCGACTTTCTTCTTATCTTTCCCCATCTCGCGGGGGAAGGTAATTTGAACCCTACCTGCCTGCGTGCTGGGGGTTTGGGGTCTTATGAACAGTGCAGCAGTGGCTCCTAACACCGCCGTTTTTGTCCTGCTCCAGCCGCAAGTGGGGCTGGAGTCGCGCTGCTTCTCTTGCACGGGCCTCACCCTGCTGGCAAGGCACATGTGCCTGACACTGACCTATCAGTGCAGCCAGGGTTGCCTAGCAACCCCGGCCAGGTTCTTCGTGCTGGTCATGCAGTTTCTCTTTTCCCGCCTCGGGGCTCCATTGCAGCCCCGAGATGAGAAACAACCCAGCAGTCCTGCCCCCCTCCTAGGCCCCGCGGCAAGAGGCCTCTCACCATCCATCCCCACTGCGGGGGTAGGGTGCGGAGGCAATTTCCCCTGCACAGGGAGAGACACAGATGCCAGAGACACAGCCCAGCTCACCAATGCCTGAGGATGTTTTTAATATGAGATGCTTCCTTATGAGATGCTAACCTGCATGGCCACCCAGGAGCCATGGTGCCCAACACCCATTCAAAGGTGGAATGGCAGGATGCATGCTCTTGTGAGCCATGGACCACCCACTTCCTTGAAATCTTGAGTACTCCATGAAGTGCAAGCCACATAGCTCTGTGGCAATGGGTGGCCACAGAGCTCCTGCCTAAACTGGAGGGTGCAGTGGGGATGGGGGAAGGACAGCCATGCCAGTAGACCAATCTGCACTGTGTTCGGGGGATGGGGCATTTGCAAGTCACAATAACTGACTGGGAGTGCCGGGGAGTCCAGGTTCCCGAACGCTTACAGCAGGGACATGTCAATAGCAAAGTCAGGCTGGCACACTTCCTACTCCCACGTGGTTCATGGCAGAGGAAGTCCATGACAGCTTGCCTCTATGGCTGAGGTAGCCATGCTGGGAGCTGCCTGCTTGAATCCCTTCCCACTCACTCCACCTAAGTGCTGGCTCTGCGACACTGCCACTCAGCGGCCATGGACTCCTCCCCATCACCTTGCTGGTTTAAAAACACTCTGGCCACTTTTACACGAGGTGCTTAGAAGCTCCTCTGGAGCCCCATATTCAAGAGGAAAGCTGCATGTTTGCACGGTCCCCGCACTACCGGAAGTGATGTACTGCCCATTCTCTTCAGCAGTGGCGGCTGCAGATGCAGGACCTTCAAGAGACTTGTTCTATAGACCTCATTTTCAGGTCTACAGAATGTGCCTCTTGAATGCCCTGCATTTGCAGCTGCCCCCACTGAAGGAAATGGAGGGCACGTCACTTCCGGTACTGCAGGGAGCATGTAAACACGCGGCTTTCCTCTTGAATATGGGGCTCCAGAGGCGCTTCTTAGCACCTCGTGTAAAAGTGGCCTCTGAGTCACAGCCCAGAGAACCAGCCCCTTCCACAATGTCACAAACTCCCTCCTCTTCCTAACTTACAAATGTCTTTTTCCTGGGTGTCCCAGATGCCACTAAACAGGATGCACAACAACAACAATAATTTTATATTTATAACACCTCCCACCAAGTGGCACTTGGAGTGCTTCGCAACACAAATATATGATAAACATAACTTTAATTTAAAACTTTAATCCACTAAAAATAATTTAAAAGTCCAAGTTAAACAGGAAGGAAAAACACATTAAGGGGAACAAGCAGTGGCTCCTAAAAGCACCTGAAGAATAAATAAATCTTCAGTTGCTTTTTAAAGGTGAGGAGGGAGGAACTGAGATGGGCATCTGGAGGGAACAAGTTCAATAAATATGTGATAAATTTTTTTGCCTCCGAAGAGGTCTTTGTTAGCTGTCATTAATATTTCAGTTCATTAGCTTTATCTCCCCCTCCCAGATTAAAAAAACAAAACAACAACGTCTAAGGTTTTCATTTTTTGATTTGTTTTTGTTTAATTCAAATAATTCTACCTGCAGCTATTTCAGAGCATAGGAAAAGATGTTAGTTTAGGCAGAACTGTAAAGCAATGTCCAAAGTAACTTTAAAATTCTAACCTTTTTAATTCAGTACTTACTGGGGGAGGAGGAGAGATTTATTTTACAGTCATATACTGGGTTGCGTAATACCAGACTATCAAAAGTGAGTTTGCTTTAAGACAATCACTAGTTGGCAGATTCCAATGATAGATCTAGTTTATGCACTCTGGAAAATGCTTTTGTATTTTAAACTATTTCATGTATTTAGGCTACATTCACAGCTGATGAGGTGTGGCGGCGGCGAGACCCGTGAGGGAAGATGCGGCAGCGGGGAGGAGCTTGATTCCCAAAGTAGTTCCCATGCAGAGGTACTTCTTCTGTGGCTTCCCTGGTGCATATCCAGGTGCAAAATCCTGCCCTGACATGCATGATGGAAGTCATGACTGAACCCCATTCACACCGACTCTGTTTCCACCTTTGGGCTCCTCCCCACATCCACATCGTTGCTCTGCTGCTACCGCAGATGTGAATGCAGTATTAGAAGTAATGAACATTGTAACTTTCAGACTGGCATGAGTCTTTTTAAATTTTAGGCATTGCTCTATGGCCTTTTTTACACATACGCCACTGCCAGTCTGGTGGGTGGAGCTGGATGGAGATGGGTGGTGCTGAGCCGGTTGACGTTTACATGAACGGCACCATGGTGGGTTGTGGGATGGAAGGGGAGGGGCCAGCACACACCCAGCAGCCAAACACCCATCCTGGCAAACACCAAGCAGACACCCATGACAGTTACACAGACACCCGAGACACTGAACGATGGGGAAGCCCCGCCCAGCACAGCGACGGCACAACATGGCTGAATGAGGGCAAATAAAGCCGTGGCACGCAGTCCTGCCCATGAACTTCCAGATCTGTGTGTGGGGGTAGGAGGGAGCTGGGATGACAGGAGACACACTGTAGCAGACCCCAGCGAGCCTCGTAACAGGGCCAGACAGCTGGGTGCCACGGACACCCCCAACCAAAAAACACCTTCACACAACCGTGAACACAACCAGACAGGAAAGGACTACAAGGCCATGGATGCTGGGCCCCCAGCATGGTGGTGGGGTGGGAAGGGGCACAGGGGAGGGAGGCAGAGGCCCGATGCAGCAGGGGACCCCAACACACACACACACCAGCACAGGGCCTGCACACATAATCCCAAGGCCCCTGGACAGGAAGCCAGGAACCAGACACATGCAGGCACACCAGCAGGATTGCAAGCCCACAGCTCAGCCGGGCTGGCAGGGAACAAAATGAGGGGGGGAGAGACCCAGGCCACACCAACCGGCAGCAACTTGCTGCCGGCATCCCCACACCAACAAGGGATTTGTGTGGCGGATTGGGGGGGGCATCGCAAATGCAGGGAGGGGTCAGGGCACCAGGACAGCAGCCAAGGGGATGGACCCCCGGCCCAAGGGACCAGGGGGAAAGGGGTGGAATGAGACCAGACTGGTGGAGGACAGAAGGGAACCATGACAGGTGGCTGACTGGCCACAAACACGCCAGGTCAGTGAAACCAGGGGGACACCCAAAGGGCAAGGCAGAGCAGCTGCACATACACCGGAAAGGGGGGGGCATGGGATAACGAGTCTCTGCCAAGCAACAGTTCCACAACCACCATGAGGTGCCCACACAAGAGACCAGGCCACATGGAGGAACATGACACACAAACAGGGAAGGGGGCAAAGCAACTTTATAACAAGGAGGAAGGGCGTGGAACACGGGAAAGGTCCAAGGGAGATGGGGATTCAGCAGAGAGAGTAGGTCCATGGGGCGGGGCCCCATCCTCAATAGGGATGTCAGCCCCGTACCTCATTTCATCAATCCGCCTGGGCATGGTCCAGGCGGTGCAGCCACTACAGGACGTGTAGCAGCAGCTGCACAACCTCCTCCTGCTCCAATGTCTGCTCTGCAATCATCGCCGGCACTAAGGGATAGAGAGAAGGGGCCATCAGGATGGGACAGTGGACCCCAACAAAGTGAAACCCCTAACAGACACACGGGGAGAGGGCCCCGCACACACACAGCACACTCACTGATATCATTGTACAGGTGGTCCCCAGCACGGAGATCTGAGACCTCACACTGCAGCTTCCCAGCCATCTGTGCCAGGCAGAGAACAGGCAGGATCACAAGCAGTGTAGCTAGAAGAGAGAGGGAGAAGGGGAGAGGGTGCACAGAAAGGGTACGGGTCAGCAGGGGTCGTAACCACACAGCAAGCACAACCCATGCAGTGGGCAGGGACACCCAATCCAGCACCCCACCTGCTTACACCAAAGGGGAACATGGGTGGTTAACAACAGGCACCTACGCTACCCACACTCATGGTAAGCTATCCGACTCGCATGCCGCCTATCCATCGCCTAGAGTGCAAATGATGGGAACCAACAGGGGGTGCCAGAAGCGGTGAAAGGTGGGGAAGCCAACCAATGGGTATCCCCCACCAGGCAGGCCAGAACATCAGTGCAATGGCCCCCAGGGCAACACCGGCCACTAGGGAGGGGTTGGGGCCCGCAGCCTGCTCCCCCCGCACTGGGGTTACAACAGAGAGCACCACCATGGGACATCACCAGCACACATATTGCACACGCACACCATGACTGCCCAGCCAGTCCAGCCAGGCAGTACACCACACCTCCACAGGGAGATACAGGGGTAGGCCTGAGGAAGGGTGCCCACAAAGGGAAGAATGACACCAGGCAGCCACTGGTAAATGAAGGACAGGGCTCACAGCGGGATGCTGTGGGCCCATACCACCCACCGGGGCGAACCCACAATCCATCCTGGAGCCCACAGGGGAATCTAGCACGCACCACTGTATTCCACCCAACAGCCCCAGTCATCCTGAGCAGGAATGCCAGTGACCCCTATCACAGTAACCAACACACAAGGACAGGGTGGCAGCCAGGGAAGGGGCAACTGGTGTTGCACAAGAACACAAATGCACCCAAGGTGGTACAGGCAAAGGCACAGACTTTATTCATGATGGGGTGACAGGCAGGGAACGGCCATACTGAGGCTGGCGACGGGGCGATCAGGGGCTCATGTCCGTTCCCCACAAGCCGCACACAGGTGCACCATTGCAGTCACTCCAAGAGGGAAGGAGGCGCTTGGTAACATGACAGGGCGATGGGGTCCGACAGACAGGACAGCCTATCCCTGGGTTACACATTACCATGGGCCGGAGCAGGGGGCGAAAGGTTGAGGCGTCCCATGGTACAGGCACGGCAACGGCAATGCTATGGAGGGGCCATTTGGGATGCCCTGTTCATGGAGAGGTTGGAGGATGCCCCTAGAACTACTGCCCCGGGACCAGGTGAAGAGGTGAAGAGGCCCCAGGTGAAGAGGCCCCTGTAGAATCCTCAGGAACGCATATCCGCATCCACCATGAAACGGCGCAGGAGGTGGTTCCCCATGACAGCAGCAGCCTTCATGGCCCGTAGGTTCATCACCGATCGGAGGGTGCCAAGTTCAAATGTCATAGGGGTCCTGGTCAGCAGGGGTCCTCCAACATCGGCAGGTAGCAGGCCCAGCTCCCCAAGAAGCGCCTGGCAGTCCGATCATGGACGGGAGATGCCACGGGCACACGGTAGGATGCTGGTGTAGTCTGTAGCAACATGAGGACACATGGCCTGGAGGGCCAGTCCATACTCCAGATGTGCAGCTACCAGATGAACAGCCCTGATCTCCGATGTGGTCTAGGGCACTGCAACAGCAGCTGGTTGGTCCCACAGAGGTTGTTGAAGGAGGGTAATGCCGATCTCCCCAGCACGCCTCCGTCAAGCCGGACCCCCCACAATGGATGGCCCATCACCCACATGTACTGTGACAAGAGATCGAAGCTATCCGCTACTGACAGGGGGTCGCCCATCAGCAGCTGGACATTGTGGCTCTGCCACAGCATTCCCAAAGGCATGTTGGCACATGGTGACCACTCCTCCCCTGCACCACTGGCAGCCTCAGGGCCTGTTCCACACCATGCCATGGCCGTTCCAAGGCCTGCACAGCTTCTTTCACTGGAATCCTAAGGAGAGTGGCTGTGACTGGGCGTTGCACGAGGCGCTGTGCAGAGCTAGCTGGGCTGCGACTGTACACAGCTGATAGTGGGATGCCAGCAAGGCCCTGTGAATCCTTAACCCACACACCTGGCGGGTGCACTACAGCATTAGTGATGACAGATCAGCAAGGCCATGGCTGCCTCTAATAGGGAGATAATGAGCCCCTCCAAGCACCGTATCTTGCCAGAACACAGCTGCACAGTGCCATGGCCTTCAAGCTCTGTGACCAAAGTAAGGTCAGAGTGGATGCGCCCTGGCCAGGGATCGCACTGGTTCATGGCAGGGGAAGAGGGGGTGGGGTGGTCCCAGGGCCACAGAGGAACCTCAGAGCGACCCTAGCCCCATGGGTGCCAGGCGGTCTGTGAGTGGGGGCGGACGTGCCGGTGGCCCAGAGTGGGAGGATCGCCATTAGGTGCACGGAACACACCCACGGTACTGTACCAATCTCAGGGCACACAGCACGGGCTGCCATGGTACATATGTGTGCCGGTTGCTGTGGCCGGACGTGGGGTGTAGAGTGAGAGGTGTTGTGAACGTTGTGAATGAGAGGCGATAGTAATTTAACTTAGCGATAGAAAGGTGGTGCTGGTGTCCAGAACAGAGTGTAGGTGCCAAGTCCAGGGTAGGCGGGTGTTCACAGTGGATCACCCCGTGCAGCCGTCCCCAGTACCCTTGGACAGAATTGGAGTTGCAGGGGAGGTGGGAGGCACGGTGCACGTGTACAGGGCACACAGGGCTCGGGGCCTGGAGGAAGGAATTGCAGGGGGGTGATAGATAGGTGGTGCGGCCGCCAACAGGCGGGGTGGTTGAAGGGGACACAGTCACAGCTGCGCGGGCCTGGGTCAGGTCTGCCAGCTATGTAATGGCTAGGTGAGTAGCTGCTAGGTTATCCAGCACTGGTACCGGTGGTGGGTTACCCCTGAGTGTGCATGGTTTTGTTGGTACCATTCTGTATGTTGATGAGCCCCCTGAGGAGCGAGCCAGCCTATTAACGGTCCTGTCCTCCTGCTTCATAATCCTGGCACTGGTTTTCGAGCAATGGACCGAGCTACTACTGCCAGGTTATATCGGGTTATACCATCATGGTTATACAACCATGGTGTATGGCGCAGGAGAGTGGCTAACATGCACCGAGCTGCATTGTTGTGGTGGGCACACAGAGTAGCTGTCCGCCGATAGTCCATGTTCAGAACAGCGGTGTCCGAGGACATGCACCTGGTCCTGTCCTGGGGGCCGCTGAATGTCTACGGGTGTTGTGTCACTGTCTGAACACAGAAGCTGCATTGGATGCAGCTCTCACACCAATGACGACTTGCTGCCCACCTGGACGGACGATGCATGGATGGAGCACTTCCGCATGAACCGCTCCCTGTTGGCCCGGCTCGGGGAGATGCTCAACCCACATCTCCAGAGGCACGAGACCAACATGCGGTATCTGCTGCCTCCAGGGATGCGCTTGGCCATGGCCGTGTGGAGACTGGCCACCCCTGATTCCTGTAGGAGCATTGGGGAGCAGTTTGGGGTGGGGACCACGACCATAAACAGGGCCCTCCACGACATGTGCAACCTGCTGGTGGAGCTACTGCTCAAGCAGATCACACAGCTCCAGGATCCCGAGGTTGTCATTGGCGGCTTTGAGGAAGTGGGCTTCCCCCATTGCATAGGGGTGATAGACAACACCCACATCCCTATAATCCGGCCCCCACATGCCAAGATGGACTACCTCAATCAGCAACAGACCTTCTCCATCAATCTCCAGGCCATGGTGGATCACAGGGCCTTGTTTACCAATGTCTACACCGGCCACTCAGGGAGGAGCCATGATGCATGCATACTGAGGGCCACCCCCTTCTATGCACGCATGTTTAATGGGGAGATAGCCCCCAACCTGTACCGGGTCTCTCTATGGCCCCAGTGGTGATAGCGGACCCCACTTACCCACTGAGTCCGTGGTTCATGAGGGCCTATCCCATGGCGTGCACAGTGGGATTCAATGAATGCCTCTCTTCAACTCAGAGCATGGCGGAGTGGGCATTTAGGCTGCTCAAGGGGTGTTGGCTTCTGCTCATGAACAGGAGCCAGTTCAATCTGCAGCATAACCCCATCCTTGTACTCACGGCCTGCATCCTGTATAATATCTGCGAGACCAGGGGAGCTTCCCTTGACTACCCCAACCGGCGCAGAGAGAGGGTCCCGTGCCCCTCTGCCAACATGTCCAGGGAGGCACGTTCTGGCGCATATTGGAGGAGAGCTAGGATGCTTTATGTAGGCACATTGTCACCCAGATGGCAGGCAACTGAGTAGTGATGTTGACAGCCCCCACCCTTCACAGAACTGTGTAATGGGTTACAATAAAGTATGCTTTGTCTGTTCCCTGATCCGCTTCTGCCCTGGTGTTTGGTTTGAAGGGTTTCCACGCTCCTGTGAGGCCTATGCCCAGCGACACCGGGTCAGCCACTGCCTTCTAGCCATGGCAGGTGAACTGCACCAGGCCTCGGCCCTTCACCAGCTGCCCGGTGGCATGGCCAGTACTCCACTGAAATACGTGTACAGACCTGTACCCTGCCATGGGAGCTATGCTGTTGCCCACCAGGCTGCCTGAAGGCCGGAGACATATGGTTCCATCATTGGAACTGTGCATGTCCTGCCTTCATCTGCATGTAGAGCGAACCCTGCACACCATGACGTCCCCATTGACACACCGAACAACAGAGTGCTAATGTACAACACAGTTTATTTGGGGTTATGTACTTGGGGTGGGTGGGTCACGGTTTGCAGGTCCTTCCCTGTGCCCGTTTCAGTGCACCACCAGGGCTTGCTCCCCTGTGGACCCTTGCAGCCGCTGTCTTTTGGAAGCAGTGGCTGGATGGCCCGGGCTCTCTGTTGTCCACAGGCCACTCCACATTGAGCTGGGATGCTAGACCCAGCAGTGATGGAACAGAAGGTCAGCGTTTCACCCTGCCTTGCACTGTAACCTCGGCACCATGGCCCTTTCCACCCTTTCCGTGGCCCCTGGTGTTCCCATAGCTCCCCACACAGCATTCCCTCTGCCCTTCCCTCTGCTGTTAGCTATGCCATTCCCCCTCTCCCCCATTCTTGACGGCCCAGTGGTCCAGCTTACCAGAGCTGGGGAGGCGGCCGGCATGGGCAGTTGGTTGCCTGGAGGTTCCGGGTTGGGCGGGGGAGACCATGGTTTCCAGAGGGGGGGTCTCAGAGGCAGCTGTGGAGGAACCAGGAGAGGTGCAGGGCAGAAGGGCAGCCCCATGGGCTGTTTTTGTGGGTCTATGTGGGGGAGAGGGACCCGGTCAACAAGACCGGCGAAGGGGTGCTTCTGGGGAAACCAGGGTTGGCCAAAGTGCAGGGGGGGCACCTGCACCTGTGGGGGGGTGCCCCATGGTACTCGACCGACATCCATCCACACGGGCCTGGATGGGGCGCGTCTTTCCGGGGTTCTCTCCTCAGGAGCCCCACTGCCTCCCCAATGAGATCAAGGGTCCGTGCGGAGGACCCCTCCAGCGTGACACGTCCCCTTGTCCTCTTGGCTCTGTTGAGCCACATCTCGCGATGGAGGGTGGCAGTCTGGTGCCTGTCCCACAGGTGTTCAGTGCGGGACCAGGTTAACATGGCTGCCAATATGTCCTGGTCCCTCTCCCCCTCCCCTCTTTGGACCTCCCTTGTGAGGGCAAGCTCCTCTGCATGCACCTTGGCTAACCTTCTGGTTTCCTGCAGCAGTTCCCTTCCAAGGTCCTCTCTTCTCCTCCTATTCCAGGCCCGCATCTCCCAATTCCTCTCGGTGCTGCCGGCGGCAGCTCCCCTCGCCGGACCAGGGCACTCATCTGTGGAAGGGATGGTAACAGGTTGGGATGCAAGACCTTCCAAGTCCATACTCAGTGCCCTTAGCTGTGCATCCCTGTCACCCCAGGGGTTGCCCGCCCCCCTCCCTGTCTGTCCCATGGCGCCTGTTACTGGTCGGCCGGGGACCATGTCCCCTCTGTCCGGCAATGGAACTAGCCCCATCAGGGGGTGCATTCATCCTGTATCATGCTGTTACAACTCCTCCTAGGGGCCTGTATCTCAGTCCCACCCCCTAGCAACCCCCTCCCTCTACATACCCCTCAGTGACTGTTTACCCATGTGGCTCAGTAACCCACCAGTGATAGTCACCAGCCAGGCCCTGTCGCACATGGGGAATGGTTGGTTGTAGGGGCTGCCCCTGTGGCCAGCCTGTTAGTCCATCACCATGGTACCAGCCAGGGTGACGGGCTATCAGGCCCATCTATTGTGCGTTGTGGCCTACCATCATTGTCCTGGCACCTGGCCCTTGGGGGTGCTGCTGGTTCCTCCTCAACCACGTCATCCTACAAGACCTCCTCCTCATGAACCTCCAGGGTGCCTTGAGCTGCAATGGGAATGTGGGTCCATCAGTCAATCCCTGGTGCCCGGCTTCGGCTCTGGTCACTGTGGCTGGGGCCCATCCCCCCCTCCGCTCTGGCCCGATTCCCCCCCCCAGTTCCTGGTTGCTTTCCTTCCTGGATCATCCTCCTTTGTGTCCTGGGAGGCATCCCGGGTCTCCGTCCCGGGTCTCCATCTGCTCCACGTGCAACCCCCTTTCCTGCGGCCCGGGGCCTTGTTGGTTTTGTGGGCGCTCGCGGAGGGTGATGTTTGCGTGAGAGGGTTTCTGGGGTGCCTCCTCCCCCTGTGTGATGGGGTCATCCCCTCCTGCATCCTGGCTTGCCTTGCCAGGGGCAGCAGTCTACACCTGCTCCAGGGGGTTGGGCAGGGGGGTGTTGTGAGTGCCCTCCACCTGCCCCTAGCAAAAGCAGTGCAACTATATCCCCGTCCATGCAGAGGAACCAGTCCAGCTCCTCCTGGAATTCCATTGTCCGCATGGCATGGCTGGACTTGAGATTGTTGTCCTTGATATGTTTATATCCAGACCTCAAGTTTATTGCCTGCTGAATGTACTGGGTGACATGCCTATTGTACCCCTGATGCTGCATCTCCTGGCCAATGACTTCATAGACCTGTTTGGTCTTGTAGCTGTGCACCAGGTCGTGCTGGACCTTTTTGGCCGCCAACACGTGTATGAAGTCCCTGGTCTCCTGCCTCGACCAGGGTGCCCCCTTTTGGGTACCATTTGTGGGGGGCCTACCAGTTTCACAACTTGGGGCCCACCGGGTAGCTGTGGTGCCAGTGGAGTTGGTTGTCTTGTGTTAGGGGTATTGCAGAGGGGAAAACATCCGCCCCACCCCACTCCTGCACTCCCTTGTGGTGGGATCCCTCCCTGCTCCCCCTGGGGGCACGGCGCATTATCTGACTGCCATGGAGGCCATCTCGCCAGTGGTGCATTGCTTCTGTGTCTGGGTGCTGCCCTGGGGGTCGGGGTTGAAACAGTTAGCTGTCAGCTGCCCACCCTGTGCTCCCTTGGGTTGTTTTCCACTGTTGGCATGCGGGCCCCCTCCCCGGGTTCTTGGGTTCCCCTTGCACATACCTCACTGTCGCTCATACTCCCTTCCCCGTGCCCTGTGGCTGTGCTGGGGTGGGGGGCTGCGGTCGGTGCAGCCACCGCCGTCTGTTCTCAGCCCTGTGGCAGGATGGGTGTGCTGTGTTTAGCGGTGCTTCCCATGTACCCCCTCAGCCCATGGGGTCGCCCCCCTCACCTGGGCATTCTGCATTCCCTCTGCTTAACCTGGCCCGTCCCACATGGGTTGCAGCACTGGCTCCCTTTGTCTTGTTGGAGGATTTCCTTCCAAACATCTTGGGATCCAGCGCACCCATGTCCTGTTTTGGGTCCCTTTTAAGAGCTCCTGGGCGGGCGTCCGGTGTCTCCTCGGGTGGGCGTGTCTGCGTGGGGGCCTCTGCGTGGGGGCCCCTGCGTGGCCTCTTTGGCCATCTCTCTGTGATCTTGGTGGACCCATTCCTGTGGGTGTTTTGGTTTTTACATGGACGGGCAGGTGTTGAACACCCATCTCTACCCACCTCCACTCATCTCCACCCACAAAGTATGCCGGCTCCTTTCCAGCTGCTCCGTGGGTGTTGGTGGGTGTTGGTGGGTGTTTACATGGGCACTCTGCAAGCCATGCAATGGGTGTTTATGGGTGTTCGTGGGTGGGTGACATCCGTGTAAAAAAGGCCAATACCTTGCATGAGTCGTTATGGCCACAGTGGGAAGTAGAATAAATTTGAAGTTCATACTCATCTGCACTGTATATTCAGTCATATGCTGTCTCCTTTTTCTTTGAAATGAATCTTCATTAACTCCAGAGCATAGTTTCTTGACTATTTGCCATTCTGAAAAGTAATGATACTTCTAAAATTTCTAAAGCCAAATACCTGTCACAAGGTATGAAACTCTAAAGTTTTTTTCTCAACCATGTATATTGCCTTTTGAAGGTGTGTACATAGCTTTTATTTTCTGTGTGTGTCTTCTAAAAGAATGAGATAGTGAATTTGGTGACCTGATTGAAATCTCATTGAAGAAAAGACTCTCACTTACTTAAGAGGGTTTTTGATAAGGCCCATAGTGTCCAGGGAAGAAAGTTATGGTAATCTGAGGCAAGGACTGGACACCACTCTGAAAATGAAGCTGTCTCAATGGCAGGGCCAGAAATATGGTTTCTGGGGCTCCCAAGTATGGCCTGATCCTCCCAACCATCAAGGCTGGTAAAAGGATAACGGCAAAAGGAGCAACTTACACCTTCTGACCTCTCAGGATAATTCCTGCCCTGATTGACTGCAGGGTTCTACTATTGGATTGACTGAGAAGGTTCATAAATGCTTCCAGGCCAGGGGCCATCACCAGTTATGAGCTTCAGACTCACCAGTTATTCAGTTTGTCCTGAATAACTGGTGATCCTGAATAACTGGTGATGTCTCGCCCTGTCCCTTCATGACTCACCCCAGTCCCCACCTGCTTTCTGGACTGCTCACTCTGTACTGACGCTCACTACAAGCCTGACCATCCTATTCAGATCACTCCTTTCTGGATTAGATGCTCACCAATGGAAGCCCAGGACTGGAACCTTGGGTGGGGTCATGGCACCCGCCCACTCCCGCAAGTGCCCACAAACTGGGCTTCTGACACTGGCCAAAATCAACTGCTCCACTAATATGGCTTGTTATCATTCTGCAGTTAGGTTTGATTTTGTGATGTAAACAAAGGTTAAGAACATAAGAAATGTCATACTGTTGGACCTATGACTCATCTAGCCCAGCATTTAGTCTCTGACAGTGTCCAACTTTGGGTTTTTAAGTATTCTTTACACAAAGTGTAATAGGGGATACCTTACGTGGAGGTCGTGTCTACCTGTACCCCAGTTTTGTCTGTGACCCTGTATCATCTCTGGAACTACACCAGACAACCAGACATGTGATACCTTATTTTTAAAGGTCTCACCAAGACAAGGCCAAAATGCCCACACCCATGTTTGCATGTGGAAGGGTTCCAGAGATATGAGGGTGTACAAACTCCTGCTGGTTGCATGGTACAGCCATTACTGGTCCCTGCCTGGTCATGTCACAATGGGCGTGATGTCATAGTGCCTGGTCACCAGGGGCCTTAGTACTATGTGACAGAGCAACAGGGAGAGGAGAGAGAATAGGCCTGTGGGGGCCGAGGGGGGAGAGAATAGGGAATGTGGAGATCATGTCTATCCCTGTGACCCTGTGTCTGTGGCCCTGTATCATCTCTGGAACTTGTTTTTCACTTGTTATCTGATGGCCCCATCAAGGGAAACAGCAGCCGAAAAAGCAGCAGCCAAAGTGAGATGACATGAAAGGTGATGCAAGCTGCAGTGACAGTGATGAGCTGATCCAGAGTAGTGCCTTTTGGTTCAAGCATGAGATACACAAACCCACCGAGAGACAGGAGAAGCAGCCAAAGAGAGACAATGCAAAAGAGAGCAGCAGCCAAAGAGAGCTAACTCAAATATCTCCAAGTGCTTTAGACTCACAATTCAAACTGAGAATGAATCAAC
Organism: Sphenodon punctatus; assembly: GCA_003113815.1. Lineage (NCBI taxonomy): Eukaryota > Metazoa > Chordata > Lepidosauria > Sphenodontia > Sphenodontidae > Sphenodon > Sphenodon punctatus. The sequence goes on from QEPC01006235.1 coordinate 89,982, forward strand.
CACTGATGCCAATACCACAATCGACTTGGTTTTTTTGAATTTCAAATTTTGTGGAGTTTATACCTTGATGACTAGTTTCCATTAACCAATTTGGGCAAGAATTTGAATACCAATTATGCTGCGAATTACCTGATTTAAGTAAATCATGCAGCATAAAGAACACCTATGTTTTCCATGTATGGATGCCTCAGGCATGCATCTTTCCACATTTGTTCAGAAAAGTGCTCAAAACCAAAATGGAGTGATCTATTTCCTGCTATTCGTTCCGGGCCCCCAACACTCAGAGATCTCATCCAACTTCAATTAATAGCCATTTATGAACCTATCCTCTAAGAACTTGTCCAATTCTTCATTCAACCCAGTTTTGCTATTGGCCTTCACAACATCCTCTGGCAATGAATTCTACAGTTTAATTATAAGTTGAGTGAAAAAATAATTCATTTAAGCAGTTTTATGTCTGCTGCAAAATAATTTAATAGAATGTTCCTTAATTCTGTTATTTTGAGAAGAGGTAAATAGCAACTCCCTATTGAGATTCCATACTGGTTCTCTAGAGAAAACACTTATATTGCAATTATTGATGGTGGTTCCTTGTAAGTTGCATGAGCAGATGGGAGGGCATCTGCCAGGGGCATAATTACGTTGGAATGGCCTGCTAATCAGGTTGAATATTTTTCAACAAATTTAAAAGAAATAATTGTAGACCATCAGGTCAGGTACCTGGAGGATGTCTTAATTATAGCCAGGGATCTAAATGTCAGGATAGGCACGTCCACAGCAGATATTCTTCGAGCTCTAGACTTAGGTGTGATAGATAATATGTTTTTAGATTATAACAGGGGTAGAACATTGAGGGACTCTAAGATAAATGCGGCTGGGTGAGCTCTGTACCAACTTACTTTAGATTTGGCCCTTATGATACTCAATGAAAATAGTGAGGGAGATTTCATAGGTAGATTGACTTATACAGACACTGGCGAGGGTAGTGTTACTGATTACGTTCTGCTTTCTTACAACTTAGAAGAATGCTTAGTAGCATTCCTGATAGGTGACCAGTATTTAAGTGACCATTTTCCCTTACAGTTTATCTTGAGAGCCAATGTAGATTCTAGCAGATCTCTCCCTGATTTGAAAGATAGATCTACAGTTCAATGCCGTCCAATCCGATGGTCTCCAAAAATAGAATCAGAGGTGATAGCTTTCCTCAGCCAACTGGAGATGGAATGGCTATGCAAACAGATGAAGATTACCGAAGATGTAACTTGGGCGCTTGACCTATGGTCTCAATTTGTGACCAAGTTGAAATCCTTACTTACTTTTGTCCCAAAGAATAGGATATACCCTCCCAATAAATATCCAGGTTGGTGGGATAAAGACTGTAGGCTGGCAAGGATCGCCCTGAAGAGAGCTGCCCCAAAACTTCATAAATATAAGAACCCTGAGCTGGTAGGGGAATGCAGGGCTATGAGGAAAGTGTACAAATACTTAATGGGTGAAAACAGACATGATGCTAACCACCCTTTAACCATCCTTGGTGGTCATTTATGCATGTTGCAGGGCTGCATAGGGCACCAATACAGCCCTGCAACATGCATAAATAACCACCAAGGGTGGTTAAAGGGTGGTTAGCGTCATGTCTGTTTTCACCCAATAACTAAGAAAAAGCAAGATTATAATGAGGTGCAATGGTCAAAAATGTTGGATACAATGAACAGGAAGGTTATGCGGATGTTTTGGACTCTGGTAAACAAATCCAGTAAAGGACGGAGGTGGTCAAAGGAGATTTCGATTCCGGCATCAGTTTGGACAATATATTTCGAGAAATTATTTAATGCCTGTGAGATTGAATGTAGTGCAAATCAAACAGATTTAGATTTCCCACATTAGGAGAAGATTTCTACATTGGAGGTGATTGAGGCTATAGGAAAATTGAGAGGGGGGAAAGCAGCAGGAGTGGATTATATTCTTGGGGAGGTATTTAAGATTTTCCCTGACTGGTGGATTGCTGCTCTGGCTCATATATTTTCCTTGATCAATGCGACTGCAGTGATCCCCAAAATGTGGAAAACTAGTATAATTGTGCCTATATATAAAAAGGGAGACAAGAAAGATCCCAAGAACTATAGGCCTATTAGTCTTCTCTGTATTATCTCCAAAATTTACACAAGATTGTTGCTAAACCATCTACAGGAATGGATAGAGATGGAAAATATTGTGGCGAAAGAGCAGGCAGGGTTTAGGTGTAACAGGTCTACTATATCCCAGGCTTTTGTCCTGAGTCATATAATTGATAAGTATAGGAGACGCAAACAGAAGATTTATGTAGCCTTTATTGATTTTTCATTGGTTTTTGACCTTACATGCATATGCAGAACAAGGCTATGGGCGGAGCTTAGCAGACTGCAAATAGATCAGTGACTATTACGTCTGATTAAAGCGTTATATTCTAATACCGATCTGAGAATTTGAGTTCACTCCTCTGGTACCCTATCTGAGTATGTTCAAACTTTTTGAGGGGTACGCCAAGGATGTCTGTTGGTGCCTATCTTGTTTAACATCTATGTAAATTCCCTGATAATTAATCATAGCGACGCAGGGAAATACCATCCTCCCAGAATAGGTCAAAGGAGGATATATATGCTCCTCTGTGAAGATGACACAGTCTTGTTATCTCTTAGTAAATTGGGGCTTGATAGAGCACTGGCAGACTTTGAGTTGCGATGTAAGAAATTGAAACTGGTTATCAATTATGAGAAAAGAAAAACGATGGTGTTTGTCAACCAATTTATTAGACGGATCTGGGCTCTGCAGGGTCATAGGCTGGAGCAAGTGCGTTCCTATAAATATCTGGGGATACTTTTTATGTTCAGCAGCTCATGGCAGGCTCATTTGTGCACTGTAAAAAAAAATAAAGACTGAATCATTTGCAATTTTGAACTTTTATATGCAGTATGGTCAAAGAAGTATTTAAGCAGTTAAAAATCTTATGAACGCAAAAATATTGGCCAGTATGCTTTATGATGCGCCAGTCTGGGGCCTTGAGTCTCGAGCAACGGAAGGATTAGAAGTGATAATAAATGGATTATGGAAAAGACTTCTGGCAACTCCCACCTCAACCAGAGTGGCACTGATAAATCTAGAACTAGGGAATCTCACTGTGGCAGCACAAGTTGCAATAAGGATACTGTCCTTTTGGGCAAAATTGAGAGATGCTCCTGAATTGTCTTTAGCAGCACAGGTCTTAAAAGAGAAATTACAAGATAATTAATGTGGGACAGACCAGTGGTGAGCGGGAGTGGACCTAAGTATAATTAACCAAATCAAAAACTTAACCGTTTAAAAAAACCTTGAATGCACAAGAGTTTTCTTAAAATAAAAAACAACAACCCCAAATTTAGTACAATCACAATTAAAAAATCATTCCATTCCATACATTGCAACAAAACATAAATGCCAAAAAACATGGAAATTATTTCAGAATTTGAGCAATATTTAATATTTTATCCTCATCAACATAAATGTAATAGATGTACTTAATTCCTTACCATACATACTTTTATTCATTTTTATCAACTAAACGTTCACATTTTTCCATTATTAACCTTTAATTTATTATCATAATTGAACAACAAACAATGTTTTAACTGCATTAAGTCTGTTTGTACACAGCTGCATTCTGTTGAATGAATTGTATAATGTTATGTACACTCAAATTGTTAACACTTTATTTTATGAAGTGTATACAATTTCTATACATGTAAAGCACAGATTTAATGCACATCGGGGGATGTTGTGTGGGGTGGC
>QEPC01006235.1:93885-104149 GCA_003113815.1 Sphenodon punctatus
CCACGATGTGCGGAATAGGGGTTTCCGTCGGTAACAAGTGCCGCAGCGGCATGCCGCTACAGCCCTAGTGGCAGTATATGCATTTAGATCTAAGTTTATTCGTTTAAAATTTGAAGACAGGAGTAGGAATAAGGAAGAGTAATGTTATTAAATGGGAGTAAGGACAGATGATTTGGAGTCTTTCTTTCCCTAACTGCTCTGTTATACTATTAATTACGAGAGCATGTTTAACAAAAATAATATGTTTATAGAAGGACTTGAACTCAAATTTTATGGTTACATTTATGTTGTTTGTTTGTTTGTTCTGGATGTAATTTGTTACGGCCATGTGACCCACAATAAACTCTATCTATCTATCTATCTATCTATCTATCTATCTATCTACGTTGGAATGGACTGTGGTTCAGAAGATGGAATGTCCACCTCCCCACCCATCCTCGTCCCAGCTGAATGGGATGCAGGCGAAGCTGGGAATGAAGACCACTGTACAGCTGCACTGTCTGTCCCTATTATAGGTACAGTCTTCACAGCCATTTCGATCTTTCAGGGACTTTGCATACCCCACTCTACTTTCTTCATAGGCAGCATTAGGAGAGAAATTGGAGCTGGAATGACTGATCCTAAATTTATCCCCGGTTGGGCACAGGCATCTGAGGCCCCCTGTTCCAACCTCACCCCCTTCTCAGTGGCAGCTACTTGGAGCCAGAGTGAAACCCTAGGGAGCTCTTTGACTAGACACTACATTCTTCCTGACCCACATTTCTTGTGGAGGAAGATGCTTCCCAGACTTCCACTCCCATCACTCTTGCCTTTCCCTTTCCTCACCCCTGTCCCTGCACATTTTGTTGCACCACCCCCTGGCTCTCTTTGTTCTGCTTGGTTTGAATCCCCATATCTTTCATTCTCATTCTTAGGCTTTCTCTGGTCTAGATGATATCCAGGAACCAGAGCAGTCACATTATGTGACTGCTCTATACAGAGCAGTTCTCTATAGAACTTCTCCCAGAATTTTTGTGTGTAAAAAGGCCCAGAGCTGATTAGATGTCCCATTCTCCCCCCAGGTAGTTACCCAGAGGCTGGGGCCCTTTGGGGGTGGAGTGGTTGCAGCTGGCCAGGGCAGCAGAAGGGAGAGCATTCCAGGAAGTCCCAGAGCTGATTGGATGTCCCATTCTCCCCTCAAGTAGTTATCCAGAGGCTGAGACCCTTTGGCGCCAGCCAAAGGGTGACATCCAAAGGGTGTCACCCGTTGGCGGGACCGTTAGTGGGAGCGTAGTGGCAGTGCCCCCCAGCTGTCATTCACAAGACAACATCCCTAGTGGAGAGGACACACCACCACCGTGCTGTGGAGGAGAACTAAGCTGTAACCAACCCACCAAGATGCCTGTCCTTATCTCCCACCCCTCCCTCCCCTCTTCTCCACTCTCCCCATTCCCGCTCACCTGCTTCTCCCCCAGCTTCTTTCCCCTCTCCTCCTGCCTCCCACCAAGCCTGTCTTCTCTTCCACCGTCCCCACTCCTCCTCCCCCCCACATCACATCTTACCACCTGCCCCTCTGCCCCAAGGCCCATCCCCCACTGATCCCATCACCCCCCCTTTCCCTAATCTTATCCCAATTCCCTGTCTCGCCCCTGATCTACTCCCATTCTCTTTTTCCCTCTGGAGCTGTCACTCCTCCACTAATAAAGATCCTTATATCCATGATCTTTTCTTCTCTCACTCCCTTCACCTTCTTGCCCTTACCGAAACCTGGATCTCCCCCACTGACTCTGTCACCCCTGCCACCCTCTCCTATGGAGGTCTCTCCTTCTCCCACCTCCTTCTCTATCTACACCCATTCCCTAGGCAAAATCATTGCCTCCCATGGTTTCCAATACCACCTATACCTGACAACACTCAACTCTATCTCTCCACTCCTTCCCTCTCCCCCTCTGTTCAAGCTCGTCTCACCAACTGTCTCTCTGATATCTCCGCCTGGATGTCTCAACGCCAACTCAAACTGAACATGGTTAAAACTGAACTCCTTATCTTCCCTCCCAATCCTTCCTCTCCCTCTTCCCTGTCAATTGTCATTGACGGGGTCTCCAGCCTCCCTGTCCCCCAAACCCATAGCTTGGGCTTCATCTTTGACTTGCACCTTACCTTCAGACCCTACATTGACTCCGTGGCCAAATCCTGCTGCTTCTCCCTTCACAACATTGCTAAGATCCGCCCTTTTCTGTCTGTCTCCTCGGCCAAAACTCTCATCCATGCCCTACTAATTTCATGCCTCAACTATAGTAACCTCCTCCTCACTGGCATTCCCTGCTTTCATCTTTCTTCCCTCATCTCTGTTCAAAACTCTGCTGTCAGGATTATCCACCTATCGCATTGCTTTGACCATGTGCAGCCTCTCCTCTGTCCACTGGCTCCCCCTTCCTGAGAGTATTCTGCACAAGCTCCTCATCTCCATCTACAAAGCTGTTCACAACCTCGCTCCCCCCACCTCTCTGCCCTGATCTCCCTCTGAACCCCTGTTCGAGCACTCCTCTCCTCTTCCATCGTCTCCCTCACCCTTCCACACCTCCCCTGCTCCCCGAACCATCTTTGTCCCTTCTCTTTCACTGCCCCTCACACCTGGATCTCCCTCCCTGCCCACATCTGCCTTGCCCCCTCCCTTTGTACCTTCAAGTCCCTTCTCAAAACCCACCTCTTCTGCTCTGTCCTTCCTAACTCCTGGTAATCATCCCCACCCAGGATTATCCCCCACCTGTTATCTGCAAACTCCAAGTGTACTGTAACCAAGCCAAGAACATGTACCTGAGTTTTCGCATTCTCATGATTGTTGTATCCCTTGTCTCTCCCTCTGTTCCCCCTTCCCTGTCTTCCCTCCCCCTCTCTTTAGATTGTGAGCTCTCGGGCAGGGACCATGTCTATCTTATTCTCTGTAAAGTGCCATGTACATCGCTGACACTATATTATCATGATCATGATCATGATCATGATCATGATCATCATGATCATCATCATCATCTGCTTTGTTCTAGGCAGCTGTGGTACATTTGGTTTCCATGGAAGCCTGTTACATCTACAGCTGTGGCTACTTTTGGCTGCCTCAGGGCAGTGTTTGTGTGAAGAATGCATCCAGGAACTGCCTCCGGGCGGTGTGTATGTGAAGAATGCATCCAGAACTTACTTGTGGACTTGTAAACCCAGAAGGTTGAAAAATACGGAACTTTAAGGTGTATGTAGAAATGCCCAGTGGGAGCAGCAGGTTGTTAAAGACCCATCTGTGGTGTGGAGAGTGAGTGCTCTCTCTCAAAGGAGGAGCCTGGAGAATTAGATTTTCCATCATTGTTTTGAGCTACATTGAGAGTGTGCAAATGAGTTTGAAACACATACACACCCCATAACTTGCATGTTGGCAAAATATTAAAGCTAACAAGCTCAAGCTGCATGGTTCAGAACATGTTTTTCATGATTCCAAAGACAGCATCAAGCTGAGGAAACCTAAGTCTAGTTTGGGAACTGGGATCTCTTTTAGCTGGAGCAATATTTGGTCCCTTCTCTAACTTTCTGAATGGATTAAATTCTAAACTCCATGGCCTGTCAAATCTCCCATGCTTCAAGAGTTTGGCTATGGCCCTTTTACTTGCAATCTTTTAAACATGGCTTTTGGAAATAAAAACATTATAGTGTATCAAAAAGTACTGCAGGTACATAATACCATGAAGCTAATAGCCCAGTTACATGCTGAGATAAAGAAGAATAAAATGGAAATGGTTCCTATTAATTTCAATGCCAAATTGACAAAGCTAATGGTACTGTATGTGCTGCATCTGCATTATAGAGCCAAAATGTTGCATAAACCTAGAAACAGGCAGTAATGCTTCTGCTACTGGGATAATTCTAGTTTTATCAGAAATATTCCATGCTGAAATCACAGTCTGTTCAGACATAATGTTCTTAAGATGCCTATATTATGTACAGAGCTATTGAACCTTATGTAAATAGGCATATTATACAATAATTGTTCTTATAATAAGAAATAAACTTTTATTAATGGAAAGGAAATCGAGATTCAAGAAGGAAAATTTTAAAAACCTTATCTATATAATGGATAATCAAGGGGTAATTTCAGACGTTACGTGATCCTGGGTCACCACAGTGAATCCCCAACCATGGCAAGCTGGCTAACCCCCTCCCATGTTCCAGGAAAGCCCCAAACAGACATTTTATTTATTTTATTTTCCAAATTTGTACCCCACCCCTCCTGCAACACAGCTCGGGGTGGCTTCCAATAATAAAACAATCAAAACATTAAAATTCATTTTAAAACCATCAAATATTAAATATAAAATATAACATATAAAATATAAAACAGGGCTAGACATATAAAATAATAAATAAATGGGTGGGGGACTAAAATCGTCCCTCCCCACCCTCCCACCCAAAGGCCTGGGCAAACATGACAGGAGTGGGACCACAGCAAAGAAACGGCCGGCCGGACCATGGCCTGTGGCAGCGCATCAGACATTACACTGATTCAGGACCATGGTCAGAACATCCAGAAGACACTGGGGTGGGACGGGAGGAAGACATGGCCGACTGAGGGCAAAGGAAGCCAAAAGCACTAAAAGGCAACGCCCACACAAGGGAAATGGGAAGGGAGGAGGAGGAGGAGAACAACGGCCGAGGTGGCAAACGCTACAGGCACAGCAGAACACACACCCACGCACAGGTGCAAACACAACTCAATGGGGCAGGAAGGAAGTGGGAAGCACACCGGGAAGGTTAACACACACAGCACCACAGACGGGGGAGGGGGGAAGCCCCAGGCCAAGGAAGGGGAGGGGACCGGGTCGGGAACAGTCCAGGACACGGTGAAAGGCACCCAGATCCCCACTGACAGCACAAGGAGCATGGGCCACCCAACAGCATCCACATGAATGTTGCATCCCTTGTCCCTCCCTCTGTTCCCCCTTCCCTGTCTCCCCTCCCCCTGTTTTTAGATTGTAAGCTCTCAGGCAGGGACTGTGTCTATCTTAAGCTCTGTAAAGCACCAGGTACATTGCTTGTGCTATATAAAAGCCTATAATAATAATAATATAACAATAATAACAATAATAATAATAATAATAAATAATAAAAGTCACGGGATCCCCACTGGGAAGGAGCAGGGTCACAGGGGGAGGGCAAGCAAGCTGGAGAAGTAACCGGAGTGGTCCTAGGCAGGTCCAGATGGCAAAGATCCGCATTGCTGATGCAGAAGCACGGCTGGGGATGGATGCAAGCAGGTGCCTGTGGGTAGCATATGCAGCCCCCCCCCGGAGGAAGCCGGGAGGTGCTGGCCAGTGGCCCCAAGTCCTGCACAGGCACAGACGCACCGAGGGGGTGGGGGCAGGGCATGGCGACAGGCATGTGGGCGGCTGGGCAAGGGAGGAAGTCACCATGGGGAGAACTGGTAGAGTTCACAGGCAGCAGGAATCAGCAAAAAGGGGGGCGGGCGGGCACGGAGAGGCACCCCACAGGAAATGAAGGCCAGGGGGTGCCTATGGAGGGGACACAGCAAGACAGGCGAGCGTAATGGAGACAAGTGAACCAGGAAGAACAGCCAGGAGGCCAGAACAGTGCAGAGCGAGCGGCCAGTGCCCCAAGCTGGCAGGGAGCTGCTGGGAGCACACGGTGGGGCTGTCATCCATGACACCGAAGACACAGGGGACCTCACAGTCAGATGCTGGGGGTCACAAAGGGAGATGGGACCAGTTGGCCCACCAGATGCTCATAGTGGGGCCACTGAAGTCTGCCCTGGTGGTAGCCCAACCCTGCCATGTGGTGGGCAATGAGGTAGTAGGCCTCCACCGGATCTGGCCCGGTGAGTCCCACCTGAACATCAGTACGGGACCACACAGCAGCCAGTGCCACCAACTCCAATCCGGTTGGCGCCAACAAGGTATAGTCAGCAACAGGGGGCCATGGCAGGTGCCCAAGCCCCAACAGGCAGTAATATGCCACCTCACATGACCTCTGGTAGCCACAGGCCCCGTGGATGCAGCAGAAGAAGGAAACAGTCAGGGCAGGGCCCCCTCCTCCAGATAGGTCATGAACCCGGCCAGGCCACAGACCAAGAGGGTGGTCACGGTCTCCACCGTGGACCATGCCACATGCAAGCACCTCATCTCCGGAATGCATCCATCAGGAAAGGGACAGAGGCCAAGTGCCTCCGCATGGAGCCGGTTCATGCTACCGCTCACCTCATAGCCGAAGTAGCGAAGCCTGGAGCTCAGACTCGCATAGGCACCAGAGAGGGTGTCCGGGCAGCACAGGAGCAGTTTCACAGCCGGGGACTGCCACAGGTCACATAGAACCATGTTCTACTGGAAGGTCCAGCTATGGTGGGATGCCAGGCGATCCAGGGCACAGAAACTCAGGGGCAGCACTGCCAGCCATGGTCCTGTGGGCAGAGGGTCTGAGAAGCAAGGAAAGAGGGGCCCCATGATGTCATGTGGGCTGGGGAGGGAAGCATAGGGGCTCCAAGGATACGTGATACAGTCACAGGCCGCAACATGGGAGGGCTAGCAAGCAATGCGTGGGGAGTGGGCCCAGCACAGCTGCAGGAACTGAGCGCACAGACTGTCCAGCAAGCACTGATAGCAGGGAGGTGATGACAACAGGCAACCAGCTGTGGACCGCACTGATGAGAGCATACTGGTTTGGGGTACGAGTCCCCAGAACGGGAGTGCAGTTGCACCCAGGGGAGGGGCATTGTTTGTAAGAACACACCAGCTGGCAGGCGAGCCGATCCCCTGGGCCCTTCCTGTTTCCATGAAGCAGACTATAAAGCAGTTGTTGTATCTACACTTCATGTTTATTGTCCATACAGTGCCCCCTTGTGCCCTGCCTCCCTCCCCTTCCCCCCACCTCACTCACCCTCCTCTCTCCTCTCTCTTCCATCATTCTCCATCCCGCCACATTCCCCTGCTGCTGTGTGCCCTTTAAATCTCCTTCCCCAATCTGTGTGTTGCACATTGCTTCGCAGTGATGCTGGCTTTGATCCCTGCGGGTAATTGACCGTGGTGAACATCTGGATGCCACTGATCAGACGTTCACGGCTCTTTGGCCGCACCGTGGGATTGACCGTGGTTCACTGTGGTTGACTGCGGTATCATCACGTCTGAATTTACCCAAGGTCTGAAGAATGAAAGAATTCAAGTAATAAGAAAGTAGCAAAAGCTTACAAATTGCCTTAGCTCTGTAGAAAGGCCATAAGAACATAAAAAGTGCCGTATTGGGTCAGACCAATGGTCCATCAAGCCTGCATCCTGTCTCCGACAGTGGTCAATCTCTTTCTTTTAGGACAAATACCCGACAGGTCACAATAGGCAATCCATTCCCTGTTATTCCGGACCCCAATAGTAAGAAATTATGTTCCCCAAACCTGCTTGACTAATAGCCATTAATGGACTTATCCTCCAAGAATGTATCCAATCCCTTTTTAAAACTAGCTACACTACCAACTGTGACCACTTCCTCTGGCAGTAAATTTTACACAATAATGGTGTTCTGAGTGAAAAAAAATACTTTCTCTTAGATTTAAATCTTCTGCCAGTTAATTTCATGGAGTGTTCCCTGTTCTAGTACTCTTAGAGACGGTAAATAGCCGCTCCCTATTTACATGTTCCATATCACTTATGATTTTACAAACTTCTATCATATCCCCTCTCAGTTGTCTCCTCTCCAGGCTGAAGAGTCCTAATCTATCAAGCCTCTCTTCATATGGGAGCCATTCCATACCCTTGAATATTTTTGTTGCCTTTCTCTCTAACTTTTCTAGTTTTACTATGTCTTTTTTTTTTTAAGATAGAGCAACCAGAATTGCACACAATACACCAGGTGCAATTGTACCAAAGGTATTATGATGTTTTCAGTTTTATTCTCTATCCTTTTCTGAATGATTCCTAACATTCTGTTTGATTTTTGACGGCCACCGCACACTAAGCTGAGGATTTAAATTCAGTGGCATAACAATATGATTTCCTTAAGATGATCATAAAACAGTCTTGAAAAAATGGACTAAAATGAAAGAAAATCTTATGTAAACTCAACCATTCAAAAAACTAGTTGATGGGGATAAAAAAGAACCTAGATCCAAACATAGATTATTACAGCAAAGTCAGAGCAACCCTCAGCTTTGCCCATGATATAGTTTCAAAAAGATTTTCTACAAGGAAAATTTGGGCATAGCTTTCTCTTTACATAAACCCATAGCATTAAGCCGTGTAAGTTCAGCTGGGGGAAATCTATTAGGTAAATCTAAGGTTAGGTCATTGAAATTCACAGATTTTGAGTTACACTAGTGTAACTAATATGACATCTAACCTATAGTGTCCCACAGTGGCCCCAGGTCTCTACTGTCTCTAAACTTATTTAAATCACTTACATTTCACCAAAAGTAAAATGATACAAAATGGGAAGTGTCACTTTTTATTCCTATTTACCTCTTCTTCCTCTAGCCTACCTTCCCATGTAGCAAGGTAACCACAAATTATGTTGGATGTGGAGATGAGCAATGTCTATATAAACAAATTCTTATTTTAGACAAAATCCTTAACGATTTTAATGGGGTCTCTGCTTTAGTATAGGCTAGAAAACTGCCTTTGTCATTTGCACAAATTGGTAATAGAATACAGAATAAGAAACATATGTGAACATTTATAAATCCTGGTGTTTCTATGCAAACAGTAATACAGGGTATATTGTGAACATTTAATACAGTTCTATAAAGCCTCCTCCAAACCATTCACTCAAATAGATTAACACATTAACCTGTATATGGAGCACAGCATACATTATACACAGTCTCATCTGTTTTAAATGCAGAATAAGGCTGATCACAGTGGACAGCATGAGAGTAAACAGAGTTTACTGCACATGCAAACCAATCATACTCTAATCATAAATCCATACATTTCATACACAAATTAATTCAGCTCCAATAGAAACCCCATGTACTTAATGGGTACATCGATCTGTTACAATCCTATAAACATAAGCAAATCAATATGTATATTTAATGAACCAGTTTATTAGAGAAATAAAAAAGAGTCTGTTAGTCAATAGAATCAATACAGTAAAAAACAAGCCAGTATGTAAAACACATCATCTTTGACTGTAAGCTTGTTTCACATCTTACTTGACTTAACATGAGAATTAATAGAGTGAGTACTAAGTAAGGCCCTGATCTTACAATTAGACCTTTACACCAGTGAAGTAAAACTCATTTGAAGTTGATACTTGGGTACCAAGTCTGCCACTTTTTCAAATTGATTGAGCTGAAATAATCAAAGATTGTGTGTACGCAAACACTTTGATGCAGAGTAATTAACTGAAGTAATATTTACTGAGCAGCTTCTGCTCAGGAGAAAATATACACAAACAATAGTAATTAATTTCCCTTGTAGTGGTATGGGCTGGTTATATGCGGGTGGGGCATCATAGGATATGGAAAGCTGAGGGGTGAAGGTACTGCAGGCTCAGCCCTTAAACTGTCTCAGGTGACAGAATAAACTGGTCAAGGAGAAAGGGGGCTGGTGCTGCAAAATTCAATCATGCATAGTTTTTACTAACAATGATGAACATAAATAACTAAATCATACACATATCACATCATACAAACATGTAACAGCAAGGAATACCTAATGTGACATGAAACACATAACAGCACAGTGGTTGCGTCAAATAAGAAGCAAACATATAACACCATGGAATGATGGAACTGCAAATCCTAGCATACACTAGGAACCAAACATGTAACACCATGAAATAACTGATGGAAAAGTGAAGTTGCAGTAAAATGGTTGCATCAAATCCTAATATGTCACTGGCCTTCAGACGCGTTTCGGGGACCTGCCCCTTCTTCAGTGAACCTAGTGTTCCATCAATAGACAGGAAAAAATGCTTTCACAAAATATGGATACAGTACAATGGAGTTGACTGTAAGTCTCTCACACTTCCTTCCTGATGAGGGAGATCTGGATTGTCCTCCCAAGAGGCTGCCCAATTGTTCCTCAGATGTGGCAATTTCTGTGAAATAAAAGAGACAGCTTCGAGACCCAAAAGCCACTCTGCTGGGGGGCCTGTTCTAATACCACTCAAATCCAATGGATCCCAATTGCAAGTGGTTGCTGACATATATTACCTCAATAGTGCTCTGCTCATGTGCCTCTAGCTGCTCATATTAACTGGTGGTGGGGTCCCTTAGTCCATGTGGAAAAGGGGAAGAAAGCTG
>QEPC01006235.1:104249-119925 GCA_003113815.1 Sphenodon punctatus
GGGGGGGGCTCTTTTTTTAACAAAAATCCAGGCTGGGCAGGGTGGGGGGGGGGTGTCCCCCCTTCCACCCGCGCAGCCTGGGAGGGGGAGGGGGGAGGAATTGTATTCCATTGATTTCAATGGGGACACAGTGCCCCATTGAAATCAATGAAATAAAACCGGTACCGGATACCGGATTTAATCCGAGAATCCGGTTCTTTGAGAACTGGAAAACCGGTAAATCCGGTATCCGGTAATTGCCCCGGGGTTCCACCTCTAGGAAACATGCTTGTCCAGTATGAGAGTAACTACTCTGAACCCATTTGGGTAATGAAGGCACCAAAAAACCAAACACACCATGACCAGTGAGCCTAAAATGCTATTGTAACCTAAAGGTAAACTGACCAATGATTACTATCATTGAGACCGTGTGGATGAAGAGTCCCAAGTCTAAAAATCCAATAAACCTCCCTACTTTGGAGTAATCCTGGGTTGTGTTCGCCCCCTTGCACAACTTCTATGCATAGGAACCTTAAATCCCCAACTCTGTGCTGTGAATCCAAGAAATGGGATACTAATGGTTCCTTCAAAACCTGTCTCTTGATATTCCCACAGTGTTCCTGTATTCTGATCTTGACCTGCCGCGATGTGTACCCCACATATAAAAGGCCACAAGGGCATAGAATGACATACACAACTGACTTGGTTCTGCATGTAGAGAAATGATGTAGTCTATATTTGATCACTGTGCTCGGATTGATGAAAGCTTTAGTGGAGATGCCAAGGGGACAGACTGTGCAATTTCCACATTTAAAGTGGCCATAGGGAATTCTTAATGGAGACAAAGCTGCAGCTGCTGGTAAAGGCTGCTGGATCTTGGCCCCCACAAGAACATACCTTAAGGATTTTATTTTTTTGTATGCAAAAAGCAGTTTTCTCTCACACCCAGGGATCTCATGGACCAAATGCCAATGTCTCAAAACAGCCTTGCATATTAGCCCTGACCCTGGTCCAAAAATTATGGGACAGACCACCCTTGCGCAGGGTGGTCTGTTTTTTGGGAGCAATAGGGATTCTCTCGGTTGCCCCAGAGCCCGGAAAAAACACTTTTTGAGGATCTTTTCTGGGTACCCTCGTCTCCTGAGATTCTACATACCTTCATTGGCCTGTTGTATGAAATTACATACGTACACTATGATGGTCCTCATAGTGGAGACATCCAACAAAGAGATATCCAGATTAGAGAGTGAGATTAAGGATGCAGAGGGAGCCATACGTGAATCCCTAGGGAACAGGACATTTGGTGACAAGTTCCAATCATTAGCATTGGACTTAGAAAAGGAGTACAGAACCCTAAAAGATAGGAAATGGAACAAGTTCCAAAGGGACCTTCGAGATTATGAATTAAATAGGGTTTACAATTGGAAAAAACAGACCATCAGGTCCAGACCTTATAAATCAGGTAGGTTTAATCTCACAACCAGTGAAGACGAGGCCCTGGGGACCAGTGCTAATGATTCTGAGGACCCAGATTCAGATTTCTCCACTATGAGACAAGAGGTCCATCAGAGAGAGTCTTTTTTAGGCCCCAGGTCCCACCTGAGATTAGCCAGGAGGGCAGGTGGTACAACAGAGCCCCCAGGGGTGTGTCCCCAAAGGACGACTGTCAATCGATAGTGGTGAATTTATCATCTAGGAATTTATCCCCGGTTGGGCTTAGTGTTTTAGAAAGGGGTCTTTCCTTTGTACCCACACCAGGCTATGATGATTTCTTTAATCGGGTAGAGATGTTCAAATTTTGTAGAACCATTAGATTGCGGGATTGGTTTAACACTGATCAATCTGTCCAAGCCCCTGAGAACGTCTTTAAACCAAGATCCACCTTTGTTCCTTCCACGACAAACCAACGGGTTTTGGTTTTTGAAGGCCTTATGAGGGAAGAACTAAATAGAATCGATCAGTCATCCAAGAAAGTATGGCATAATATTAGTCATCAAGAAAAACTTGCTTTGGATTCCCTCAGGCATGACACCCAGGTTGTCATCAAACCAGCGGACAAAGGTGGTGCCATTGTCCTAATGGATAGGACCTTTTATGACAAGGAGATACATCATCAATTACAGAAAGTTGAATATTATAAACCTATCAATAAAGCATTTGTACAAAATGTTAAGTGACAAGTTGAGGATTTGGTTTATGAAGGCCTTATGATGGGTGAAAAAAATAAACAAGAATATGAGTTCTTAGTTGAAAGTGAGGGTCGAACTCCCTTATTTTACATACTTCCCAAAATCCACAAAAGCATGGTTCATCCCCCTGGCCGCCCTATTGTTTCGGGGAATGGCTCCCATTTAGAACCCTTTTCACAGTTTCTGGACTCATTTCTCAAACCTTTTGTTCCATTGCTTCCCTCTTATATCCGTGACTCCCAAGATTTTCTTAACATCCTTAATAATATGGATTGGCAGGCAATTACCGGGGACATGTTCTTGACCACTATGGATGTTGCAGCCTTGTTCACCAATATCCCTCAGGAAGCTGCCCTAGGGTTAATTGAAGAAACTCTCAATGGGAGAGAAATTCTCCTTCCAAGTACTATCTTTTTATGTCAATTGGCAGAATTAGTTCTTACCAAGAGTTACTTTGGGTATGATGGTCAGCTTTATTTACAAATCAAGGGCATAGCAATGGGTTGCACCATGGCCCCCGAAGTAGCCAATCTATTTATGAGCAGGTTCGAAAGGGAATTTGTTTACAACAGGGATTTTAATCCCTTTTTAGACCACATTGTTCTTTATGAAAGGTACATTGATCATCTGTTCTTTTTATGGGTGGGTCCCCAGGAAGCCTTATTCCAATTCCATCAGTATCCAAATGGTAGAGTTACAAGTATTCAATTTGACTTAAAGTTTGACTCCCGCACAATTCATTTTCTTGACATCAGGCTAGATTTTATAATGGGCAGCATATTTACTTCAACATACAGGAAAGACACAGATGTAAATTCATCGTTGCATTGTACAAGCCATCATCCAGTGCATTTGAATAACCATCTACCATATAGCCACTTAATAAGGATTAGGAGGAATTGTAATAATGATGTCACTTTCATACAACAGGCCAATGAATGTATGTAGAATCTCAGGAGACGAGGGTACCCAGAAAAGATCCTCAAAAAGTGTTTTTTCTGGGCTCTGGGGCAACCGAGAGAATCCCTATTGCTCCCAAAAAACAGACCACCCTGCGCAAGGATGGTCTGTCCCATAATTTTTGGACCAGGGTCAGGGCAAATATGCAAGGCTGTTTTGAGACATTGGCATTTGGTCCATGAGATTCCTGGGTGTGAGAGAAAACTGCTTTTTGCATACAAAAAAATAAAATCCTTAAGGTATGTTCTTGTGGGGGCCAAGATTCAGCAGCCTTTACCAGCAGCTGCAGCTATGTTTCCATCAAGAATTCCCTATGGCCACTTTAAATGTGGAAATTGCACAGTCTGTCCCCTTGGCATCTCCACTAAAGCTTTCATCAATCCCAGAACAGTGGTCAAATATGGACTACATCATTTCTCTACATGCAGAACCAAGTCAGTTGTGTATGTCATTCTACGCCCTTGTGGCCTTTTATATGTGGGGTACACATCGCGGCAGGTCAAGATCAGAATACAGGAACACTGTGGGAATATCAAGAGACAGGTTTTGAAGGAACCATTAGTATCCCATTTCTTGGATTCACAGCACAGAGTTGGGGATTTAAGGTTCCTATGCATAGAAGTTGTGCAAGGGGGCGAACACAACCCAGGATTACTCCAAAGGAGGGAGGTTTATTGGATTTTTAGACTTGGGACTCTTCATCCACGCGGTCTCAATGATAGTAACCATTGGTCAGTTTACCTTTAGGTTACAATAGCATTTTAGGCTCACTGGTCATGGTGTGTTTGGTTTTTTGGTGCCTTCATTACACAAATGGGTTCGGAGTAGGTACTCTCATACTGGACAAGCACGTTTCCACAGCAGGGTTCATTCCTTGCCTAATATCCACATCTGTAGGTGATTAGCCTAGCAACAGGTTTTCTCCATATAAAATAAGGAGCAACCAGTCATGTGCAGTTGCTGTTTCAAGCCTTCACACTGACAGTCACAACAGCAGCTTCTCATACAGACCTAGAAACATATTTTGGTGTTGAGTTTTATTTCATTACTATGGGTTTTCTGCCTAGAGTGTATGGCGTTTACATGTGCTGATAATTTCTTTCATGACCATATTTTTTTTGTTCTTTCATGCCCTAGGTTTTTATTGGGATTGGAGAAACTTATTCAGCTTTCTTCCCCTTTTCCACATGGACTAAGGGACCGCACCACCAGTTAATATGAGCAGCTAGAGGCACATGAGCAGAGCACTATTGAGGTAATATATGTCAGCAACCACTTGCAATTAGGATCTATTGGATTCAAGTGGTATTAGAACAGGCCCCCCAGCAGAGTGGCTTTTGGGTCTCGAAGCTGTCTCTTTTATTTCACAGAAATTGCCACATCTGAGAAACAATTGTGAAGCCTCTTGGGAGGACAATCCAGGTCTCCTTCATCAGGAAGGAAGTGTGAGAGGCTTACAGTCAACTCCATTGTACTGCATCTATATTTTGTGAAAGCATTTTTTCCTGTCTATTGATGGAACACTAGGTTCACTGAAGAAGGGGCAGGTCCCCGAAACGCGTCTGAAGGTCAGTGACATATTAGGATTTGATGCACCATTGTACTGCAACTTCAATTTTCCATCAGCTATTTCATGGTGTTACATGTTTGGTTCCTAGTGTATGCTAGGATTTGCAATTCCATCATTCCATGGTGTTATATGTTTGCTTCTTATTTGACGCAACCACTGTGCTGTTATGTGTTTCATGTCACATTAGGTATTCCTTGCTGTTACATGTTTGTATGATGTGATATGTGTATGAGCCAGTTATTTATGCTCAGCATTGTTAGTAAAACTATGCATGATTGAATTTTGCAGCACCAGCCCCCTTTCTCCTTGACCTGCATCATCGGATATACCTTTCATCTGAGTGAATGAGTATCTTTCTCAAGGCAAGCATGCATGCCAAATGTTAGATCCACACACTCAATTTGCAACAGCGTTGTAAGTTATAACTTCTGGGACAGATAGACGACAGATTTGGAGGTGGCTGGTTGATCCCAATTTACTCCTACGTTGGTCAGTCCATCTGAATGTAGCCCACCAGATGCTGAAGTGGAGCAGGCTGTGCCTGCAGTCCTGCTGGCAGTGCTCTGGAACATCCCGGAGCACCACCACCAGCAGTCCTGCTGGCAGTGCTCTGGAACATCCCGGAGCACCACCAGCAGAGCAGACTTCAAAAACTTGGTGCATCTGCCCAGAGTGAAGCTGAGAACCCACAGAGTTGCAGGTACCAGCCTAGAGTGTTGGGCTATTGTCTGCAAATCTATAGTGTGTGGGGGGACACTGGAAGCTAACAGACATAATGCTGGCCCATTTGGGCCTGATTTGACCCATCTGGGCCAGTGTCATGCTGGTACATTTGTTCCAGGCCAGCTGGATGTGGCCTGGAAACCGAGCAGGGGTAGCGGCTGGGGGAAATGTGGGCCTGGAATGAAGTGAGCCCTAGGGATGGGCGAACAGATCACAGTTCGGGTTCGGTCATTTGGTTCAGTCCGGTTTGGTTCAGTCGTTCCGTTCAGTTGCCGTGTTCGGGTTCGGTCATTCGGTTCGGTCATGCTCAGTTCAGTTCAGGCGTTCGGAAAAAGTATCATGACTCGCGAGAGCCCGTGATTGTGTCGGAAACTGACAATTCGAGTATGTGCGGAGCTTGTGTGGATGAGAGCATGTGTGTTGTGACTGGCTGGGAGTTCGGTTGTGATTCATGTGTTTTGGCTGTGTGGTGTGTGTTTTTGGTTTGGTTCGTTGGTGAGTGTTGGTGGGTACTGTGTGTGTTGACAGTGGGGTTTTTTTGTTTTTTTTTAAAAACTAAAAAAAAATGGAGAAGAAGGTGACCAGTGCCACCACCATTAAACGCCGGGCCTGGGGGAAGGCCAAGGTGGCAGACCCGGTGGTGCTGATGGACCTTTGGTGGTGGAGGAGGAGTCAGAGCCAGTGGGCACAGGAGGTGGTGCTGCCACTGCTGCCAGGTTTGTAAACTTTTTTTTACTTTGAGGACAAGAAACTTAAGGTTCTATCTTTTAGAGCATGCTCACTGGCATGCGGGTGGGTGCGTGGGTGGTGGGCATCAGTCAGGCACAAACAGTGGGCATCAGCAGGTAGCAGTGGATGTCTGCTACAGAGAGAGAGGGTACTGTAGTGTGTGGGGCTCTTCCAGAAGTCAGGCACGAGCACGAGCAGCACCCCCATCCAAACATGTGCCTGCCAGCCATCCCTGGGAAGGGTCTCCACTCTCCAGTTGCCATCCCTACGCACCCCCAAATAAGGGTCGGATTTGCACATGCCAGCCAGGGTCTCTCTATTGCCATCCCAAGCACCCCAAGGAGGGCAGGATTTGAACATGCCATCCAGTCAGGGTCTCTCCATTTGCCATCCCTCCCTAGCAGCACCCCAAGGAGGGCAGGATTTGTACGTGCCAGCCAGGCACTCTCCATTTGCCATCCCTCCCTAGCAGCACCACAAAGAGGACAGGATTTGCACGTGCTAGCCAGGGTCTCTCTATTGCCATCCCAAGCACCCAAAGGAGGGCAGGATTTGCATTTGCCAGCCAGGGTCGACATCTCCCATTACCATCCCTAGCACCCCAAGGAGGGAGGACTAGAGACATCATCATAAATGCATGATATTATTTAGGTGTTGTTTATGTGTTCCTGTTTCATAGCAGAATCGTATGCCAGCACTGGTGCCCCACCACACAGGACACCCAGGTGGAGGTTGGACTCGCCAGTGCCACCCCCACACAGTCGGCAGACAAACCGTTCCAATGTCTGGAGGTTTTATGACAAGGGTGATGGAATCGCCATCTCCAAGGTAAGACACGGAGGCTGGAACAACAGGGAATGGATTGCTCTATGACCTATTAGGAATGGAAGTCCTCTGCAGAGAGAGATTGGCCACCCACCCACTTATGGAGACAGATTGCAGTTAGGGCTTGACACAAACCATCGGTCTGATGCAGTATGGCACTTCTTATGTTACTGTCTTTTTGTGCTCTTTAAATCTGCAGTAAAAGATTAAGAAGGCAGAGAGAGGGGACCACATCGGGACTAATCGCCCATGTTGAAAAACTCCACAGCTGGACGGTGAGGTGGCAGGAGGACTCTGGCGTGGCCATGGAGCCCAAGCAACAGCTCCTGAAAAAGTGGGGGAAGGCACCCCGGAAGCAATTGCATGTAAGCCTTTCCCTTTCCTCCAGCCCTGATGTGGAGTATCCTGGGCCCCAGGAATCTTCTGCGACCAAGGCCTTTCTGGCCATACTTGAGAGGCCTGGCTGCCAAATGATGAAGGGCATCCGCTGCCTGGAGAACTGCCTTATGGAACAATTCCAGGTGCTCGAGGTGGAGAGAAAGAAGGTGGCGGCGTATGGCCAGTACATCTCTGCCGAGATGGAACGCCTGGAACTGTACCACCAGGCGGTCTCCAGGTGGCATCGGGCCATGGAAGGGTCCGTGGAGTTTGCCATCTCCCACGGCCGTCGGCTACATGATGGAAGAGGACCGGGTGGATGCCCCTCAGTCCTGTGCTGTTCCCCAGCACCTTCTGCCTTTCCCCCAAGTCCTGGGGGACAGGCCCAGAGACTCAGACTAATAGTATTTCCTTTATAAGTTTCCTTTAAATTTTTGGTTTTGGTTTCATAATTTTGTTGTTCTTGTTGTTGTTTAAATAGTTTTAATAAAAGTTGTTATGTTTGTTGTTACAAGCTTCGTTTGACCTGTCCAATCTTTTATCCCTATGTGCTGAAGTTCTGCAAGGCAGGTAGCAGAATCTCATACAGGTTTTCGATCCCTACCAGCAGCATCTGGCTGGCTCCACATGTAGCGTAGTTAAGGTATTAACCCAAAGATGTGCCAGGCAGCAGCAGGGTCTCAACTTGCAGACAGCCCCCCAGGAGGGGCAGGGCTTGTGGGTGTGCCACTGCCATAGAGAAAGAGAGACAAGCTCCTGACCTTGGCAGCGGGTGGAGGGAGCTGCTGGTCGGAGTGGCTTGTATTTCTAGCAGCTTCAGTGGGCATCCATGGGTGGGTGCGGAGGAGTAGGTTGGGGGGGCAGGCTGGCTGGCATGTGGGCACCAGACTTCTGGATGCAATGAAATGGAATGCAGTCCCCAGTGACTGGAATGATGGTCACAGAATCTCGTTGATGGTTCCTGGTATGGGCAGGCATGACTGACTGTACCCATGACTGAGGTACAATGGAATTACAGCCTATGTGAGTTTAGTTTAATGATAATTATGTCCCTAGAATTAGTGCATGGTGGGGCACACTTCATTCAATCATGCGATAGGTTGTAGCAGCAGGTACAGGAATGCACACAGGCAGGCAGGCACATATAATACGTTGTGTTATATTCCATTATTATTATTATTATTATTATTATTATTATTAGACATTTATATAGCACCAGTCGTATGACCTGGTGCTGTACAGAACACAGAACTAGACGCGGTCCCTGCCTGTGGCTTACAATCTAAAAGACAAAAGGGGGGGAGACAAGGAGAGGGGACAGTGGGGGAGACATGGGAGTAGACAGACAAACATTCAAACGGATGCAAAGTTTCGGTTGCATATGCTTGACTTTGTTACAAAGAGGTTGGTAACAGCAGTCAGCAGAGGAGGGCAGACAGTAAGAGTAAGGGGAAAGACTAGCAGGCATTGGGAAATGCAGCAAGGAAAAGGTGGGTCTTGAGGAGGGATTTGAAGGAGCGGATGGAGGAGGCAAGGCGGATGTGGGCAGGGAGGAAATTCCAGGCATGGGGGGCAGTGAGAGAGAAGGGTCGAAGGCAGTTAGGTGATCAGGAGAAATGAGGGAGAGCAAGGAAGGGGACAACAGAAGAGCCGAGAGCGCGTGCAGGAGAGCGTAGGGAAATTAGGTCCGAGAGGTAAGGGGGAGCTTGGTCGTGGAGCGATTTGAATGTGAAAACCAGGAGTTTAAACAGGATATGTTCAGGAAGGGGGAGCCAGTGAAGGGAGAGGAGGAGAGGCTGCACATGGTTGAAGCGACGGGCAGAGNTCGAGGCAGAAGATAACCATGGCATGAACAAGGATTTTGGCCGAGGAGATAGATAGAAAGGGGCAGATGCAGGCAATGTTGTGGAGAGCGAATCGGCATGATTTGGCCACAGAATCAATGTAAGGTTTAAAAGAGAGGTGTGTGTTGAAGATGAAGCCCAGGCTGCAGGCTTGAAGAACAGGACAGATGGTGACCCCATCGATGCAGATGGTCAGGTTAGAGGGAGAGGAAGGGGAGGGAGGAAAAATGAGGAGTTCGGTCTTGGCCACGTTTAGCTTGAGTTGAGTTTCATCTCATTCTGGTAGGTTTGCTGCTGGATGTGTGCATCTGACGCATGAGCACAGATGGGAGTTATTCCTGGTTCTGGCAGGTGGCAGCTTGAGATGGCCTCCCCTCCACCCCATCTCTCATTCTAGTGGGGAGTCTCTTTCTCTCTCTCCCTCTCTCTGGCCATATAGTGCAGGTAATAGCAGAGGTGGGATCATGTCTGTCTCTCCTTCTAGCAGTGGGGAAACTTCCTCTCTCTCTTATTTCTCTCTCTCTCTCTCTCTCTCTCTTGGCAGCAACCTGGGCAGGCAGACAGGAACCATGGCATGAAAGGCGGGCTGAGGCAGGCTTTGAGCTTTGCAGCAAGCAGGGGTACAGAACCCTTGGCACAGATAGCAGGAGACAGTGGACTACCAGGGAACAGAACCATCGTTCTCCACGGTACAGAACAGCAACATGCCACAGACAGTATATAGGCCTGGCCTGGGGGCCATTGGCACTGGAAGCAGCAGACATTGGTGGCCATGGTACCGAACCCTTGGCACAGACAGCATATAGGCCAAGGCGTGGGGGCCATCTCCATGAGTGGAATGATGGTAACTGGGAGGTCTAGAGACTGAGGTGAGACAGGAAAGCCAGTAAAACTCCCCACCCACACCTACCTAAATACCCACATACAAAATAACTGTGACAGACACACAAACATATGGGTATAACGTCATGTGATGAATTCCTCTCACCTCCAATTGTCACCCATTGGCACAATTTTGCTAAACTGCACACCTTGTGTGATATACTTTATTGATGGCCCCATGCACGGGAGCCATCAGCACCTTAAAGTCCAAAAGCATTGAGGTCCAGGCTAAGAATTATGAGCGGACAGGGCTAAGGGGGCTGGGCAGGGGCAGGTGCCTGCTGGCTGGAGAGGGTGGAAGTTCCCTGGCACTTTTTAGCTAAGTATGGCAAACCCACAGAACAAGGATCCTGGCCTGAAGGAGAAGTTTAA
The DNA here is from genome assembly GCA_003113815.1 of Sphenodon punctatus. Lineage (NCBI taxonomy): Eukaryota > Metazoa > Chordata > Lepidosauria > Sphenodontia > Sphenodontidae > Sphenodon > Sphenodon punctatus. The sequence continues at coordinate 114,701 of QEPC01006235.1, forward strand.
GATTGTTTAAGGATGTGTGAGGAACGATGGCCCCAGACCCATGACGGTGGGTCCTGGGGCTACAGTGACAGCTTCTTGATATTGGCACTACCCTCCCTGCCTGTAACGTGGCCCCAGAACCCTGATGGTGGGTCGTGGGGCTGGAGTGGCTGTTTCTTGATGCGGTGGAATGACATCGCCTCTGTGCAAGGAATGATGACCCTAGACCCATGACATTGGGTCCTGGGGATAGAGTGGAAGCTCCTAGGTATTGACCAAAGCCCTCCCTGCCTGTAACTTGGCTCCAGAACCCTGATGGTGGGTCCTGGGGCTGGAGTGGATGTTTCTTGATGCAGTGGAATGACATCACCTCTGTGCACGGAATGATTGCCCAAGACCCATAACGGTAAGTCCTGGGGCTAGAGTCACAGCTTCTATATATTGGCCACAGCCCTCCCTGCCTGTAACTTGGCCCCAGAACCCTGATGACGGGTCCTGGGGGTGGAGCAGCTGTTTATTGATGCTGTGGAATGACAGCACTCCGTGACAGAAATGATGGCCCCAGACCTATGACGGTGGGTCCTGGGGCTAGAGTGGCAGCTTCTAGGTATTGGCCACATCCCATCCTGCCAGTAATGTAGGCCCCAGAACCCTGATTGTGGGTCTTGTGGCTGTTTCTTGGTGCAGTTGAATGAAGGCTCTCAGTGTGAGGAATGATGGCCCCAGATCCATGATGGTGGGTCCTGGGGCTAGCGTGGCACCTTCTTTGTATTGGCCACAGTCCTCCCTGCCAATAACGTAGGCCCCAGAACCCTGACGGTGGGTCCTGGGGCTGTAGTGGCTGTTTCTTGGTTCAGTTCTGTGAGAGGAATGATGCGCCCCAGAACCCGTGGCACAGACATCATGGGTGGCATTGGCAGCAGCAGCAGACAATGGATTGCTGGGGTGCAGAACACATGACACAGACAGCAGTAGCAGCATTGGCAGCAGACATTGGATTTCCCAGAGGCAGCACTGGCAGCTGGTGCAGATATTGGATTGCCCAGACACAGGACCTGTGGCACAGACATCGGAGGCAGAATTGGCAGTAGCAGCAGCAGACATTGGGTTCCCCAGAGACAGAACCCTTGGCACAGACAACATATAGATCTGGGGTCCATTGGCAGCAGCAGACAGTGAGTTGCCAGGGTACAGAACCCTTGCCACAGGTGACATAAGGGCCTGGTCTAGGGCCATTGGCACTAGCACCAGCAGACATTGGTTGCCAGGGTACAGAACCCTTGGCACAGACAGCATATAGGCCTGGCCTGGGGGCCATTGGCACCAACAGATATTGGTTGCCAGAACCCTTGGCACAGGCAGAATATCGGCATGGCATGGGGGCCAATGGCACCAGCAGACAGTGGGTTGCAAGGGTAGAGAACCCTTGGTACAGACAGCATATAGGCCTGGGGGCCATTAGCAGCAGCAGAAGCAGACACTGGTTGCCGGGGAAGGAAGTCAGGTGGTGTGGCATGTGTGGCAGTCAGGCAGACTGAAGCAGGGTTCCAGCTTTGCAACCTTGGCAGGCGGGCAGGCAGACAGCATGGCATGAGAGGTAGTAGGGAAGGTGGGCTTGGGCAGGCTTTGAACTAGGCAACCTAGGTGGGCAGATAGGCACCTTGGCATGGAAGGCAGGAAGACAGCCAGGCTGGCACATTGGCAGCAGGGCACTCAGATAGGCTAGCAAAGACTGTGCAGTGCAAGAGAGTGAGAGCCAGTCAGCATCACATAGGCGGACCGAGATTGTGTAGCCATAGGCTGGCTGGCAGGCTTACAGTTTGTTTCCCAATGCCACCCTTCATCATGAGGTCAGTCAGAAAAGGTTGCCAAGGCTGTCTAGTATGAGAGAGAGAGAGAGGGGGGGGGAATGGGTGCCAGGCATTGGGAGGGAGGGACAGCAACACAGCAGCACAGGAGCAGTAGCCCTAGCCCAAATTGAGGAGGAGGAGCCCCATACCGACTGCCCTTGTAATGGGATGACGTATGCCACTGCACAATCACTCCTTGTCCAGGGGCAGCTCAGGGAATCCCAACAGTGGAAGGTTCACCTTCAAGAAGAGCAACTGCTCCACCAACTTGGATCCCAGTCTCAGGTGGTGCGGGGAGCAAATGTCCCCCATCCCAGAGAACACCCACTCACTGGGTACACTGGTATGTGGGCAGGACAGGATACCCTTGGCCACTTTTGATAGGGCCAGCCACATGTTGGCCTTGCCAGCCCAGTAGGCCAAGGGATCACTGCTGGGATCAATCATGACTTCTCCTCCAAGTAGGTGTCCACTGCTACTGAGGCGCCATCATAGTCCCTCTGGTAGCTCTGGGTGGGCACCACCTGCCCCACTACCCTCAGTCACGCTGCTTAACCTTTTGTGCTGGGCCCCATGCTCCCCGGAGTGGCCTCCACACAGGAGGAGCTGCTGGCACTAGTAGGGGTCCTGCTGCTGCTGCTCATCATGCTCCTGGTGCTGGTACTATCACTAGGACTGGGGGCAGGGATAGACCCAGATAGCTGGAAGGGGTTTCTGCTCCCACTCCCACCATCCTCAGGGGCATCCTGCTGCATGGCCCACTCTGCCTGCTGGACCTTCTGCACCAGCGCACCCTTCTGGAGGCCATAGACGGCTGTCTCATGTGCCATGCTGCCCTTGATCCTGGGGTCCAGCATGGTTGGTAGGACATATTCTTCCAGGTGCAGGAGCTCAGCAAAGTGTGCATTCAGCCCCGTCTTCAGCTTCTGTGCCAGGTCAAGAGCCTCATCAGAGATCTTCCTGCCCAGAGGGGTACAATCCCCCCTCCGAGAATCTCATCCAGGCTCCTCTGGAGACTATGGACCAATGGGGTCACCTGGCTGAGGGTGGTGGTGGAGCTGCTCACGGCCTATGTCACGGCCAGGAACGGCCTCAGGATGAAGACCTTCTGAACAATCAACTCCCATTCCTTCCTGCCCTGGAGGTGCCTCAAGGTCTGTCTCCAGTTCCACCTGATGCAGGGTGGCTTCCTGCTCAAGAAGCTTCTCAAGCATCAGGAAGGTGTAATTCCACCTGATGGAGACATCTTGGATGAGCGTGTGCACCGGGGACCCTTGCTCGGCCTGCTTCTCCTGGAGGAACTCGCTGACCTTCACGCTGCCATTGAAGAACCCCGCTGGCTTCCTCCCCCAGTTGACCAGGGAAGTAAGGGTGCCTGGTCCAGTCCCCTTATCCCCCAAGCCCAGAGCATCCGTGACCATGAGATGGAGGGTGTGTTCAGTGCAAGAAATGCTTGTGAAGCCCCCGTCATGGACTGCCTTCATTATTTTGGCTGCATTGTCTGTGACCACACATCCCTTGGTGAAGGCCACGCCTGGTGTGACCCACTCCCTCACCATGGTGTCCAGGGCTGACGCGAGGTTTCTTGAGGTGTGGGAGCTGTTCATGACTTGTGCCTCAAGCAGGGCCCACATGTACCCTGCTTCCGGACCCCTCTTGCCACTGCCGAGCACTGCCTCTGGGTCCTGCCACCAGTGTGCAGTCACTGCCAGGTAGGCATGCAGGGCATTTCTGGCAGACCACTGGTCAGTGGTGAAGTGGACCATGCCCTCCCCCCAGTGCCTTCCAGCTGCTCCCTCACCCTCTCCTTCGAAGCCCTGTAGAGCTGTGTCACCACAGTCCAATTCAGGGTGGAGCGGGAAGGCAGCTTAAAGTTGGGGGCCAGGAACCCAAACACCTGCTGGAAGCCCTTGGCCTCCACAATTGAGAAGCGCTGCCCTTCCAGGGAAATCATTTCTGTGAACATGCACTTTGTTTTCTCTCGGAAGCCAGTGCCACGATTCTCTGCCGATGGTCTTGAGAGATCCCCCCCACCCCAGCTCCTCCATGGTGGACTGACGGTGCTGCTGGGGAGGCTCCTGCTGGTGTTATGCCCCCCTAGCAGGAGGAATACTGTTCCTGCTGCTAGAGGAAGTGGTTGGTGCTTGTGCAGGATGCTTGCCCGCGGAAGGAGGCGGACGTCTGGCCGCTGCAGTCGGGAACCCGCTTGCATCCACCTCCCCTGACTTCCAACTGAGCAGCAGAGGAGGACTTTAGGTGCCTTTCCATTGCCGTTGTCCCCAGGTTGCTGAGCATCTGCCCATGCTTTACCACCTTTTTGCACACAGTGCACTCCACCTCTTTGGGATCATCTGCCCGCACCTTCTTAAAATGATCCCAGACTGAGAATTTCTCCCCACACCTCCTCCTGCCTTCTGGCCCACCCCAGGTGATGCACTGCTGCCAGCGCTACTGGGAGGGGGAGAACTTGGTAGCTGCGGTGACACAGCTCTGGGAGGAGGCTCAGTCATCACCTCAGCTGCAGATATCTCCTCTGAGGCACTAGTGTATGTCTCTGACTCGCTGTCCATGATCACGGTGATGTCCCATAAAGAGGAGTACTGGGACCCTGAGGCTAGACTGCCTGTGCCCACCATGCTGTTGGCACTCACCCTGTGCCTCCATCTATAGCTGCTATTGCTGCTGCTGCTGCTAATCCTCTTCCTACTGATATTGCCTGGGGATCGGGCCCTGCCTCTAGCAGCCAGGGTGGGATCTCCCAGCTCTGGACTTCTGGGGTTTGCCTCGAATAGTGGGTGACACTGGTGGCCCTGTAGCAACATCGGAAGCAGCACCAGCACCTGATCCAGTTCCAGTACCAGCACCAGGAGAGACATATGCAGTCTCATGTACTGCAGGCCTTCAAGTGCCCTGCGTGGCAGTGGAGGAGGGCACTGCCAGGAGGCGATGCTGAGCCACTGAAGCCTGTTGCCCTAAAGCAGGCCTGCTGAATTTAGGGCATGTTGATGTGCTCGTGCTACTGCTGCTGCCTGCTGCCACTCACCTGGCATGGCCCCTGCTGCCTCTGGCACATGCCTCATTGCCTCCCCTACCGGCAGCAGACCGGCCTCTCCTTCCCTTCTCCATTTCTCCCTCCAAAATAATGTTTTTATATTGTTTTTTACATTTAAAAAAATATATATATTTAATTTTTTTATCTAATATCATATCTATCTCTACACTAAATCTAACAGCTATTAACTTTTCTGAAACCTATTGAACTAAATGGAATATCCTAATAATTAACTACAAAGGCCTTGTCCTACAAACGCACTGTATCTCTGTCTATCTTTATAACTAAGCTAACTACTATGTATATCTATCTAGTAACTGTCTATCTTATAACTATCTATCTAT
>QEPC01006235.1:134094-144749 GCA_003113815.1 Sphenodon punctatus
TGCAGCTGGCTCTCACCATGCCCGATCCCTTCGAGGCCTACTACCTGATCGCCCACTACATGTCCTTGCAGGGGTACCGCCGGGGCATGCTGCACTGGCCCCACCTGGTCCACCGGGCAGGGCACCCGGGCCCTGGGGCCTCCGGGGCCCCCAGCGGTGGCCTGTGACCCCTGCATCGCCTCCCTGGCCCCCCCGGTGTGGTGCCCCACGATGGTGCGACCTGGTTCCGGCCCGTGGTCCCGTTTCCGGCACGTCTGTTTGGGTCGTTTTCCCACCCCCGGGCGAGGTTGCGCTGTTCACCCCCCCTGGTGGTTCACTGTGGTGAACCGGCTGCCCGTAACGTCTGAAAATATCCAGAGGGTATTTTCAGACGTTACAAGATCACGCTCAACCACACTGAACCACGGCCAATCCTGTGGTGGAGCCAAAGTGCCCTGAATGTCTGTTCAGTGGCTGCCAGATGTTCACCACAGTCAATACCCACATGGGGTCAAAATCAACCATGCTTCCAGAGCTCCCCGCCGGACCATGTCCGAAAGCGTGGTCAAAGAGATTCCCGACAGGAACCAACAAAAAGTAACGTCTGGCCAGCAACCACCGGCCGGAATCAAAGGAAATAATTCCCAGCTGGGAACAAAGCACGCAGCATCGCTGCCAGGCAACGAGCAAGAACACAGGCAGCAGAGGGAGATTTAAAGGGCACACAGCAGCAGGGGGACAGGGCGGGATGGAGTGTGGCAGAAGGGAGAGGCGAGCAGAGGGCGAGAGAGCAAGGGAAGAGTAGGAGATGGAAGAGGTGGCGGTAGAGGTGCGGGTGGGGAAGGAGGCAGTCATGCTGCTCCTGGAGGTGATGGAGGGACAGCAGCAGCAGCAGTAGCAGCAGCAGCAGCAGCGGCCAGGACGGGCTGACCCGGCGCCTTCTGGGTGTTTTGACCACGGCAGGGAATTGGTGTCATGTCTGATGCGCTGCCCTGGCCCATAACCTACTGACCCAATTCCCTGCCGTGGTCCCGGTCCAGTCACGTCTGTTTGGGGCTTTTTTTTACCACGGGGGGTGGTTGTTCGGTTCACCCCCGCCGGCAATCCATTGTGGTGAATAAGGACATTGTAACATCTGAAATCACCCAGAGAGCTCTTTTATGGATGTGAGTATTTTTTTAAAAAGAAGAGGGTAGCGCCACGACTTTGAACTATCATTACCCGATTCCTATTGTTTCTCTTTTGAACTTCCAAGAAGAAGACTAAAAGAAGCCATTTTAGTTCAGGATCTAATTTTGTATATTAAAAAAAAATGTATATTTTAAACTATTCTAATGATCTGGGCAGCCATTTCCCAACTGGTTTCTCCTGCTAGCAAATGCTATCATTACAGAAAATTATTCTGCCTGAAAACTAGTACAGGGAATTTTATCTATACCAGCTAGATTGAAGGTTGCAGCCACCTCTGATTAATTGGTTATTAGATAGTCCCTTTCCATTTTAGAAATATTATTCTGAGTATTAGTAAATTTACTGTTACATTTTTCTCCCCTCTTGCTGACACTAAATATGCAGAATGTGACCTCTTAGAACTGCCCTGAAGGCTCCCCAAAGAAGGCAGATGACACCGAAGGGGAATTTATTTCAAAGTGAAATTGTATTGCATGCAAGAAAAAATGTATGAAGTTGAGAATGTCTGGTAGAGATGCATTAAAGTCTCCTTTACTTAAAATATCACCTCTTTTACATTCTGGTCCAATTTCTTAAGGAGTGCAAAATGATCTGAGAAAGTCCTGCATAAATAATTAATTTTTCATATGAATTCCTCCTGCATATAAAAGACAGCACAGAGTGTGATTTTTGAGACTAAGGGATGCAAAAGATTCCTGCATATGGAGTTTACCTTGCATGCCATTACATAAGTTTGGCCTCTCCTATTTGAGATGTTATTGGGCCTGGGATTCATACAGTGGGAGTTCAGTTCTTGGCAGTGGTTGTAAAACAGACTTTTTAGGTGAGGCTGGATAGATTTCCATATCTTTACCTCAATTCTCCGTCTGTAAAATGGAAATCTGTTTTGTCTAGACTGAAAACTGTTTGGGCAAAGTGACGATTTTCATGTGTCTATGTATCCACTGTTGCAGTGATGCTAACATCTGTAAGTGCTGTTGTAATGCTGGATATTTTGTATTAATCTTTTTACTGAGGACAATGGAAGAAGCATTTTAAATGGTGATGTTTCACTTATTTCTGAATGAATTAAGTGATTATCACAGCATGAAGTAGCCATTAATCTGAATTGCACATGAAGAAGGCAAGTGGATAATCAATGTTACCTTCTCACAAGTGCTGTTACGAGAATGAATTTTTGCATTTTTCTGAAATGGTGTCCAGGTGGTTAAATGGCTTTGAAATTACTTGATTTGCAGACACATTTGATTGGGTGATCCATCTCAGAACTGAGACAAATATCACTGGTGAATGCCATATTAGTTGAATTTGATCACTTTGATTTGGAGTTGGCAGTATTTACACCTGCTTCTTTGGATGTTCATTTTGATTTTTGATTGGTATTTTTTTATTTTTAATTTATAGTAATTTCATTTCAGCTACTTAGTTGAATAAGCAAATACAATAAATAAATATTCAAACAAAAATAGTTAAAACCCTCCAGAAAAACTGGTTGTATGTGTGTGTTGTCAGTGAATATATGAATATTTGTGCAAGTATTCATTTGGATATCTAGAACACGATCCAAAATTAAAACAATACTTGCCATTTTAGAATCTGCTATTTGTTTCAGCTTCACTCTACTAGCCAATATGTATGTGTCATACAAGTAAAAAGGTGGGTACCTGTTTTAGAAAGGCTTTGGTTGTGGGGTTGCTATGTATGGCCGTTTTAGCATGGCAAACTCAGACAACAATAGACACATGGGATGAGCCATCATGGAGTCTGCATGGGTAGAAGTGTTGTATGAATGAGCCATGTATCTTTGGGGCAGATCCCAAGCCCTGTGGATCCTGTGCATAGCTGTGTGCATGAAACTGTGTGCACTGCCATTGTTGGCATAGCGTTGCATGGAAACCACGCACATAAGATCCACAGGGCTTGCGATTCACCCCAATGTTTGTACTGTTTGTACTGTTTGTACTGCAAACTATTCATGATTTTGTGTGCTACAGCAGCATAGCTAGACATTTGTTAGGAAAGGAGAGGAGGTCAGTTCCACAGGTGAGTTCACCAATGGAACTCACAGTTCGACAGCAGAAAAAGCTGCCTTGGGAGGTTGTGGAATTTTCCTTGGAGGTTTTCAGGGCAAGACTGGACAGGGCATCTTTCTAAGCTGCTCTAGGCAGAGAGTATCTTGTCTCAGGACTGGAGGCTCCAACTCTCCAATTCTATGACTCTGAGTCTCATTTACTCTAATATGTTGCGTGTAAGGGGCTTTCATGTGCCAAGTCAGAGGGACCAAAATGCTTGGATGCAAACTCCTATTGACTTTTAGTAGGGTTAGGAATACAGCCATACATCCCAATTCATGGTCTGCGTGCGTACAGATCAAAACTGGAATTGTGTGTGCCTACAGGGGAGTTGGGGAAAGCCCCCTGACCCTGTGGTGGCTGGGAGAGGGAGTAATGTGACTTCACTTGACTGCTGTGGTGGCAGTGGGGTCAGGAGATGGGGGATTTTCCCCAGGCTCCCCTGTGTGCACATGCTGTGTGCATGTGAGCAATTCTAGTTTTGGTCTGTGCATGTGGACCTTGGATTGGAGCATATGGATGCAATCCTACCCTATTAAAAACAATAAGAGTTTGCATCTAGACATGTATGGATCTACTCTGTGTGTGTACATGCTATTCCAGTTTTGGTCTATACTAGAGCTGAAAGAAGGTACCTGAAAAAATGGGTAACCTGTGGAATTTCTGGTACCCAAATCGAATAGTAGGTACTTGATTTTGACCCGATATGGGTAACTAATGTCCTGGAAGGTCAATTTCCAATCCCGATATGGACTTTTACGTTGATATACCTATTCACGACACACATTTATCGGTTTTCTGTCTCAGAAATCCAACTTCCGTTTCCAGAAAGTCAACTTCTGGTGCTGGAAAACTACTCCTAGTCCCAATGTTTTACCCCCTCCCCCCCCCCCCTAATTTATTTACTTCCTTATCGACCACTTATTGATTGTCCATCTTGGAAAATAGACTTCTGGTCCTGAAAAGTCAAATTTTGGTCTCAACAAAATTACATTCAGGCACTTTTTCAAAAAAATTGTTCTGATTTTTCAGTTTCCCAAATTGATTGGTATACTGATATACTGACTGAGAGTTGGTAAATAGAAGAATCAGTACCAGAAGTTACTGATTTTTCAGGTATCTAGGTACCTGATCGCTACTTGGGTAACTCATCAAGTACCTGATGCAGTATCCAAAAATGTGGGCATTGCCCACAGGCAGTAAATTAAGTGCCTGTTTTTTTTTCTCTCATCTGCAATAGGCCTGAAATGAGCAAGCACAGTGAATGTTATTTCCATCAAAAACAGGTCATTTGCCTTCATCTGCTCAATGATGAAACTTTCTGGCTTTTTTCACTATATTTTGCTAATTTATTTATTTATTTAAAATGTATATCCCGCCCCTCCTGCCTGCATGCTCCTGAATGCAGCATGAACTGAGCTGCTACTAACTATGCTTAGTAGCTATGCTTTACATACCAATGCAAATGTGCTGGAAATTGACGCAAAAGGACAGTCCGGAAAAGTTCCCCCAAATCCTGGACAGTCCCAAAAAAGTCCCAGAAAGTTCTGAAACATCCTGAGAAATTCCAGAAAGTGATGGAAATGGTCAAAGATTGCCAGCGCTGATATTGCAATGGTGGAAGGGCAGAATCGTTGACCAGTGAGGAAGTACCGACGGACAATGGCAAGTGTTCCTGAGAGGTATTTCCTGATGAGAAGGGAGCATTTGCTCTCATCTCAGGACTACTCTATGCATATGCCTGAGGGGTGTAAACTTGGATTGGGGCAGTAATCTGCTTTTATTAACTTTCTTTCTGACAACTTTCTTCATGAGGACAAAATCGGTTTACAGATGGGGCAGATAAAACCTCCATTTAGTTGGATTAACAAGTTCTTGTGTCTTCCATGATATTATTTTTGAATATAATGTTGGTGGGAAATTATCTTTAAAACAGGAAAGGACACAGTTACCCTTAAAGAAAACAAAAACATAGATATAACCCTGTGCGTTCGAAGAAAATAGGAAGAAGCCAAATGTTATTACCAAAGATATAAGCGTATCCTCAGGCACAGCAAAGTAGAGATCATTATCTTTGCTGATGATAAAAATGTGTACAGGAAAGTGGGCATACTAAAAGCACAAAGCTTGTACAACATTTTACACAGCCTAACCTCTTTAGTTCCTAAAAGAATCAGCCCAACTTATCCTGAGGACAGTGAAGTTACACTCAACTCACGTTACTGATATGAGCTGTCTGAGACTACATTTGCATGAAATGGAGCTAACAGGTTAGTTTAGCCAGGTGTAAAGTTGCTTACATGGCCCCTCTGTGGTAGACTGTAAGTACTTTACCTGAAGGAATAACTTACCACAAACCAAGGGTGCAGTCTTCCACCATTAACATCAACAGGAGCTGACAGTGACCTGAAGCGTTGCACACTAAGACCCCAATCCAAGTTCTGCACATGCATGGACCAAAACTACCCCTGCATGCTCAGTGTCTGTGCGCAGGCTGCCCCCAACAAAGTCCTCCACCTTCCAGCTGTATCACCATATTCATTCTCTTCTGCACCCCCTTCTCTCCATCTCCTATATGGTGGTGAGGTTGGGAGGTGGGGGACTTTGTTGGGGGCATCTTTGGATCACGTCCTTAGTGTCTGTTTGACTATTCTTATCACTAACACTAACATCAGTAGTACATGGATGGCTTTTTACTCCTATATGAACTAAACCAGAGGTTGCAGACTCATGGAAAAAGTCAGGCACCCAAGGAAGGTTTAAATTGTTCTGTATATACAAGAGCTTGGATAGTCCAGAGAAAGGAAAACCCCTAAAAACAAAAGAAACCTTGCTGATGAGAGACACACACAGGGATAACCAAACTATGGAAAGCCATTAGTCCATTAAATTCACTGCAACAGTTGATCATGCAAATTTTTTTCATGGTAAAACACACATACACATACACACACACTGTCACTTCCTTGCCTAGAGTCTTCTGGGCCTGATTCACAGTGTTGGTTTTGACCTATAAAGCCCTATATGGTCTTGGCCCGATTTACCTGCCGGATTGCCTTGCTCTGGAACATGTTCTGGAACAACATCTGTGGTCCTCTGGGAGCGCCCGTCTCGAGGTCCCCCATGTGGCCCAGGGGACCACTATGGAGAGGGCATTCTCAGTGGCCGTGCCTAGGTGTGGAACTCCCTCCTGGCGGAGGCTCGGGTAGCCCGGGTTCTCCCTTCCTTCTGTCGTATGTGTAAAACATGGCTGTTCCACCTGGCTTTTGGCAAGGGAGATGGGGGGTCGGGGGGGGGGATGGACTGGGAAGGGGGGATACTTTTCTTTCCCCCCTGTTTTTCTGCCTTCTCTTTTAATGTATTGTGTTGGTTTTATGCATTTTATGTGTTTTTGATATTGTAAGCTGCCCTGGCTTAACTTTGAAGATACTCTTTCCAGTGGGGTCAACCTCAACCTCAACCTCAAGGCTCTCCTTCCCACTTCAGAGCTCAAAACCTTTCACTCCCCACCACTGGTCTGTGCCCCCCCAGGCAAAAGAGGGTACCTCCCATAAAAACTCTGTGAGGATCTGGCTTTCTTTCGCAGACGAGCCTAAATTGTTACTTGCTTCTGCACCTCTACCCTGACTGTGGGTGACCACACAGACATGACGCCCAGGACCCATTAAATCCATTCATATAAACATAGGTAAAAATTGTTTTTACATCACCCCCACTTCCCAAAAGCTCTTATATCCTCTCCACTCCATAGGGAGTGGCATGCATTGGAAAAGGGTCACTTCCCACCCCTAGGATTAAAAATGATTTCCCAGGGATAATGTGAGAGGGGGATACCAGGTCTTACTGACCTGTGGAGGGAGGAGGGTTCCCTCCACCCCACCTCCAGGTGCCAGGACTCCATTGGAGCTTTGCACTATGGACTGACAGTGTGACTTATCTGGCAAATGGAAGGGACTGGAATGGCAACATGTTATGGGATTCGTTGTTTGGGCTGCATGTGGCTTATTTAATGTCTCCCTTCTGCTTTCCCCTTTTGTTCCTCTGCTCGCCATAGGGTATGCACTTTGCTCCCTAAAGCTGGCTTTCTGTGAGTGGTGTCTGCTTCCTCTTGTGGATGACTGGCACCTCCTAGGCTGCATCCCTGGCCTCCGCCCATGCCCTCCTGGAGTACTGTGACTGCTTCTGCTTCTTTTGGCTGTAGTTCATCATGGCTGTACATCATGGCATGGGGCTCGTCACTGTCTCATTTGTTTCCACCCTAAATTCCATCTTCCTATATACTTTAAAATGCAGTTTGATCTATATATTTTTTTGAAAATTGCTCCTCAAATTCTATGACTTCAATGAAGCTTTACTTCCTTTTCTTCAAGTGTGTCAATTTCATTATGCATCTTTATTTGTTCTCTGTCTTACTGGTTATCACTCTGTGGGCTGTGTTCTCTTTAATGAATGGTGCAGTGAAGAGGATTGGTGCTGAAGTAGGCGACTGACTACAGAGCTGTCTCTTTGTTACACACCACTTAGATCATGTCTCCATGAAACTGTCTTAAGAGATGAGTCAGTAGAAAGCATCCTTGATTCAGAAGCATTGAATATGGAACACAGGGAGTCCATAGTTGTTTCTTTACAGTGTCAAATGTTTCTCCCTCTTCTGACTCGCTAAAGAAACCTTCAATCAATTTAAATGTATGTGAACTGAAAGATAGTTTGTCTTGTCCCCTCTAGCTAACTTTAGGATACTGTTTCTTTTCTCGTAGTTGGGAAGACCATGTGTAATAAAATGAGGGAAAGCTTCTAGCAAGACTGCGTTATTTGGCCTGTGGGATAACGAACCCACTCAGAAATTAAAATGGAAGAGAATTCAATTGGGCTCAGCAAAAGCTGTTCCTCATTTTTTGGTAATTCAACTATGTGTATATTATTATTTTGCTGGGAGTGATTTTCCAGGTCAGCTACTTCTAATTGTAGATAGTCTGCCAGTAAAAATTAGTTTTTCCTGAATCTAGTTCATAGCACTAATCTTCCAGTTCTCTGACCCTCCTTTCAGCTTAACAAGCTCTCAAAGATGCATCTTGAAGATCTATGAAAGAGAGACCAACTGACAGGATCCATTTTTCCACTCAGCTTCAAGTCTCCTGTTTTAAAAATCAGGCTTCATACTACCATGAACCTAGGAAAAATTCTGGGACTGGTGTCATACGATGACTAGCAACAGCTTTAATGGAAAGACTGCACACATGCTGGGCAAAGACCAGGAATCTAAAAAGTTTGAATTCAATCTCATTCAGGAATATTTACCTTGCTTTCAGTTCAGGCAATTCACCTTGCTTTCAGTTCAGTCTACAGTGAAGGCACCCAGCTGGACATTTCCTACATTAACAAAGAGAATTTTAGGGAAACTCTTCTTCCTTTGACAACCATCCATGTGAATATTTAAACATCTATCACTGGATTTTTGCAGGATTTATTCTAAGTCATTTTCCAGTACAATTCAAAGTCTAACGCTTATTGAAGATGAATCAAACTTAAGAGTCTAAATCATGTATTTAATTAATCATATATGTTTAATGTATTAATTAATGATCTGGAAAGGGGAGTAAAGAGTGTGGTGATCAAATCTGCAGATGACACAAAGTTATTCAAGGTAGTTAAAACACTAGCGGACTGTGAAAAATTGCAGGAGGATCTTGTGAGACTGGGTGATTCTAAATGGTAGATTAAATTTAATGTGGACAAGTGCAAAGTGATGTACATAGGGGTAAATAATCCAAACTATATGTATACAATTAGGAGTAACCACTTAAGAAAAGGATCTTGGAGTAATTGTGGATAATACATTGAAATCTTCAGCTCAGTGTGTGGTGGTGGTCAAAAAAGCAAACAGAATGCTAGGAAATATTCATAAAGGAATAGAGAGTACAACTAAAAATATCATAATGCCTCTATATAAGTTTATGGTGCGGCTGCATCTTGAGTATTGGGTGCAGTTCTAGTTGCCTAAGTTCAAAAAAATATATAGTAGAAACAGAAAAGGTGCAGAGAAGGCCAACAAAGATGATAAACAATATGGAATAGCTCCCATATGAAGAGAGGCTGGATAGGTTAGGGCTAGGGCTGAACCGAGTACTAAAAAAAAATATTCTTGAATATTTCTGAGTTTCTGATGATCAGGTTTGAGTTTTTGGTCTACTCTTTGGTAACTTGATGAATACTTGGTACTCAGGAGCTGTGGGAAGGGGCTGCAGGAAAGGGGTACAGGGCAAGAGGAGGCAGGGAAAGGGAAGTGCAGGGGGCAGCAAACTCACTAGAAAATGGAGGGAACCAGCATGCTGCTGTGGAGTGGAATGACTGGGCTACTGCTCTCTGGGAGAATGCTGGGAAATGTTCCCAGAGAGTCAGCTGCAGCACTACTTATGTCTTTATGTCATTATTTATGTTCTTATCACTACTTAGAAAATTTTACTGTGTTGATTTTCATTGGGCTAATTCTTAACTTTTTTGTCAAAAAATAGGCAGGAGTCTCTTCTATAAGCATTAGATTAAAACAGGAGTTAGGACAATCTGATGTAGTGGCACAACAGTCTGACCATTAAAGAATCAAGGAGTATCATGTCTTCAGTCCATATCAAATGATCTCAATAGGACATTCCCTGTATAATTTTTAGGGAATGGGAATTTTGGTTTAAACCAAGAGTGGCCGATAACGTCACACTTGGTTTAAAACCAATAGAACCGAGAATTGGGCCGTCTTGATGCCCGATTATCAGATCTTGAATCTTCCCATTGAAGTCAATGGGAAATCCTCCCCATTGACTTCAATGCGAAGAGCTGCAACCCGCGGGGAAGCCACACACAGTGGCGCCCACTAGGGATGGGTGAATGTGGTTCGGAAGTTCGGAGTTCAGCCCAAACTCAGCCTGTTCGGATGACTGAACCCGAACCCACTGAACCAAACCTGATTCCAAACTCCGAAACGACCAAACAGTTCTGTCAGTTCAGATCAAGTTCGGGTGAATTCGGGTGGCAAAAACATGCCACTGGAAGGCAAAACATGACAGGGAGGGTGAGTCAGCTGAGGAGCAGACTTCCAGGCACCAGGGGTGGAGAGGCTTGGAGTAGCAGCCAGCCTGCCCAATTGCCATCCCTTTTCTCCTCAGACCACTGGCTTCGCAGTCTGCGATTGACCACAGGCTAGGCTGCATGGAGTCAATGTGGCTTACAGTGAGGCAGGTGCAGCAAGTAACAAAACTCATTGCCCTCCCCCCTGGCAACACCTTCTAAGCTAGTCACTGTTCCTGAACAGGAGGCATTTCAGAAGGCTCCCTCTCCCAGCAGTTTTGTTCTCCTCAGTCCATTGCAATCCTCCTATTTCACCCATCCAACCCATCTACCTCCATATTATCATTTATTTAG
>QEPC01006235.1:144849-157284 GCA_003113815.1 Sphenodon punctatus
ATAATAATAATTATAAAATAGATTTATTGTTACCCAAGGCTAATACAATATAAAACAAAAATATAAAACAAGAACCAACAAAAGCCAACAGTGCTTGGGGGTTACATAACTAGACATGACAATAATAATAACAGTAATAATACAACCACACCAACCCATCACCAGTACAATCCATTACACCATAGCAAAACCTAAAGGTCAAACAGATAACATAGATTACGTAAAACATAAAACATAAAATGCAAACACAAAATATAAACATATAACATAAACATAACCATAAACATAAGACCCCCCTTCCCCTCCTGGACCTCATCCACTAGGGTTACCGCTAAGAATGGGAGATAGATAGATATAAGATTAGGGATAGTAGATAGCTGTAGGAGTTAGCTGAGACAGAGATAGTGTTTAGATATTTAGTAGTGTTTGTAGGAGTATGCCTTTGTACTTTTTAGATAATCCATTTAGTTAATAGCATTCAGAATAGTTATAGCAGTTAGATTTAGTGTAGATATATATATATATATAATATTAGATAAAAACATTAAATAAAAACATTTTTTTTTAAAAAAACCCAATATCAAAACATTATTTTGGAGGGAGAAATGGAGAAGGGAAGGAGAGGCTGGTCTGCTGGCTGTAGGGGAGGCAATGGGGCACCTGCCAGAGGCGAAAGGGGCTGGGCCACGGGAGTGGCAGCAGGCAGCAGTAGTAGACCGAGCACATCACCACTCTGCAAACTCAGCAAGCCTGCTTTAGGACAACAGGCTTCAGTGGCTCATCGTCACCTCCTGGCAGTGCCCTCCTCCACTGTCATGCAGGGCACTGGAAGGCCTGCAGGACTTGAGGCCATGTCTGTCTCTGCTGGTGCTGGTGCTGGAGAAGGTGCTGCTGTTTCCAATGTTCCTACATGGCCACCAATGTCCTCCATGGTCGAGGCGATCCCCAGAAGTCCAGAGCTGGTGGATCCCACCCCGGCTGTTAGAGGCAGGGCCCAATTCTGGGGCAATGGCAGTAGGGAGAGGAGTAGCAGCAGCAGCAGCAGTATGAGCATCTATAGAGGGAGGCACAGGGAGAGTGCCAGCAGCATGGTGGACACGGGAAGTCTAGCATCAGGGTCCCCTTCACAGTACATCACCATGATCGTGGACAGTGAGTCAGAGGCAGACACTAGTGTCACAGAGGAGATGTCTGTAGCTGAGGTGATGGCTGAGCCTCCTCCCAGAGCTGTGTCACCAGTGCCACCAAGTTCTCCCCCTCCCAGCAGCGCTGGCAGCGGTGCATCACCTGGGACAGACCAGAAGGCAGGAGGGGGGGAAATCCTCAGTCTGGGAACATTTTAAGCTGGTGTGGACAGATGGTCCCAGAGAGGTGCAGTGGACTTTATGCAATAAGCTGGTGAAGCATGGGCAGGTGCTCGCCAACCTTGGGACAACTGCAATGGTGAGGCACCTGAAGTCATGCCACAGTGCTCTGATACTAACTCAGTGGGAAGGCAGGGGAAGTGGATGCGAGTGGGTTCCCGACTGCAGCGGCCAGTCGCCCGGCCCCTTCAGTGGGCCAACATCCTGCACCAACTGCTGCTGCCTCTAGCAGCAGGAGCAGTATGGGAACAGAACAGCAGCAGTAGCCTCGCCAGCAGCGTCAGTCCATTATGGAGGATCTGGGGTGGGGGCAGCTGACAAGGCCATCGGGTGTTGAAGGGTGGCGTGGCTTCTTTCAGGGGAAAGCTAAGCGCCTGTTGGCGGAGACGATTGTGCTGTATGGACAACCCTTCTCAATTGTAGTGGACAAGGGCTTCCAGTGGCTGATTGGATTCCTGGCCCCCCAGTTTAAGATGCCTTCCTGCTCCACCCTAGGTCAGACTGTGGTGCCACAGCTGTACAGGGCTTTGAAGGAGCAGGTGAGGGAGCAGCTGTCAGGGGCTCGTGTGGCCACTGTCCACTTCACCAATGACCTGTGGTCCTCCAGGAATGCCCAGCATGCCTACCTGGCAGTGACTTCATACTGGTGGCAGGACCCAGAGGCAGCACTTGGCAGTGGCAGGAGAGGACCTGAAGCAGGCTATAGGTGGACCCTGCTGCAGGTACAAGTAATGGACAGCTCTCACACCTCAAGGAACCTTGAGGTAGCCCTGGATGCCATGGTGAGGGAGTGGGTCAAGCCAGGCGTGGCCTTCACCAAGGGGTGTGTGATCACAGATAACACGGTCAATATACTGAAGGCAGTCTGTGACACAGGTTTCACAAGCATCCCTTGCGCCGCACACACCCTCCATCTTGTGGTCAAGGACACTCTGGGCTTGGGGGTAAAGGTGATTGGGCCAGGCACCCTTATCTCCCTGGTCGACCGGGGGAGAAATCTGGTGGGGTTCTTTAACCAGAGCGTGAAGGGCAGTGAACTCCTCCTGGAGAAGCAGGCCGAGCAAGGGTCCCCGGTGCACCAGTTGGTCCAAGATGTCTCCACCAGGTGGAATTCCACCTTCCTGATGCTCGAGCGACTTCTTGAGCAGAAAGCCGCCCTGTATCAGGTGGAACTGGAAACAGACATCGAGGCCCCTACAGTATACAATAGGGAGGAATGGTAGATTCTCACTCACATGATTCTCACTCACATGAGACCGTTCCTAGCTGTGACAGAGACCGTGAGCAGCTCCACCGCCACCTTAGCCAGGTGATCCCGCTGTTCCATATTCTCCAGAGGAGCCTGGCCAAGATTCTCGGGGGATGGAATTGTGACCCAGCGGTCAGGAAGATGTCCGATGAGGCGCTTGACCTGGCGCGGAAACTGAAGGCGGGGCTGAGGGCTGGGAGGAATATGTCCTGGCAAGATAAGTAAGTAAATTTTTTTAGGTGTGGTCGTTGGCCTTTACATATATAATACATTTAAACAAATACAATCACAATCATTATATCAACCAAACAAATACAGGCTGAAATCTCTAAAACAATCAACAAACAATAAACAACAAACAAGTTTCACAACATACAGACCATAGCCCCCTGATGGTGGTTGACATTACTGAGGATATCATGACAACTTTTAACCAAGCATCCATAACAGATTCATAAGATCTTACTGTTGGATTATACAAAGCTCGATCTTCAGTTAGAGCAAAACAAAACAATTAGTACACAGCCTCTGGATCGCATACGGGGTCTAGAGCCAATAAACAGGCCTGACGACCAGGATTCATTGCTCCCAACCTAGAATCAGCCTATCTTTGCGTATACAAAATCATGCTGAAGCAAAAAGTGGCCACTGCTTTCGAATGGGGAGAGTCAGTGCCATCAAGGAGATATTGGGTCAAGAGGGCATCATCCCAAGTGGTGCCAGCTCAACAAAATGGGCGATGTATTTGTTGCATAAAGATCTAAACTTTGGGGAAACCAGCAACATGTGTTTGCCCGATTCAATCTCCATTAGAGCACAATGGGGACAAAACCTTTCCTCTTTGGGGATTCTCCAATAATGGCCTTCGAGCACTGCAGAGGGGAAGACACCACAGCGCATGTTAGCCAGAGCTTTCCGAAGGGACCATTCTGGCTACTGAATGACCTAGGGCACCTTTCAGGAGTAGGAAGTACATAATCCGGGGCCATTGATTGTGAAGTCAGGGCAGCTAGCTCTCTCTGCTGTTCCTGATCAAGTACCCATCATTTGATCAGGGCACTTGCTGCCTTGGGCCCAAGTGGGATCAGGGACACTTTAGAGAACCCTAGTCTAGCTGGTTCTATAGTCTCAGGCTCACTCCAGAGGTTACTGGCAATAGAATCAGGGATAAAAGATAAAAGAAGGGAAGAGGGCAAAGGAAAGACTACCTCCCTAAGCCAGAATTTCAAGATAGACACCAAGACCAAAGCTCTGATGGAAGGCATCGCCACTTCAGCCCGCAAAAGAACCTGAGGGACACACAGAGGCAGTCCCAGGATTGAGCTCAGAAATCTATTCTGGGAGGTCTCCATCTGCTGTATGCAGATTGCCACTGCATACAGCAACTGTGGAATTACCTTAGCCTTAAAAAGGCACAATGCAGGATCTGCCAGCTTCCCTCCGCCAGTATGAAAAAACCCTATGATAGAGTTTGTGTTTCTCTGAGCCTGCATTTTAGCTGCCTCAACATGGGCGGACCACTGGCAAGAAGAGGAGAAAAGAACCCCTAAGTATTTATAAACCCGGACCTGCTCGATGGAAGTGTTGTCAATTAACCATCTATACTGGCGATGAGAGTGGCCCACAACCATTATTTTGGTCTTGCCGTAGTTAATACTCAAATGTTCCTGTTTGCAATAAGTTGCAAATTTGCTCATACTATGGTTAAGGCCATCCTGTGAGATTGAAAGCAGCACAGTGTCGTCCGCGTATAGCAGTATGGGGAGTCTCCGGACACCAAGTTTGGGAGCATGCAAATTGTTCTCCAACATATATGGGATCAGATCATTAATATAAAAATTAAATAATGCAGGGGATAGAATACAACCCTGGCGGACTCCCCTACAGAGTGGAATAATATTAGGGACAAGAGTATTCCTAGACAGGTACACCTGCAAGGTATTGTCCCGGTGGAGATTAATTATCAGAAATAGCAGGCGCCTATCAATGGAGGACCCGCTAAGTTTCACCCAGAGACGCTCTCAATCAACTGTATCAAACAGGTTAAAGCGGGGAGCTTCTGGGCATGCGTGAGCAGTAGCTGCCTCTGCAAAACACTCCAGACAGCCCAGCCAGACTTCGCATAAAAAAAAGGTAAAAAACGTGGACTTGCAGCCCCTAATGGGAAAAAACATAAAAAAGAACCCCCCCACCCCTCAAGGAGCCAAAAGAAAGGGGCAGAGTGAGGCAAAAAGCGGTGAAAAACTGCAAAGAAGTGAGAGAGGAGGGGGAGGGGATCAGGAGCAACCCCAGGAAGGCAGCATGGCTGAGGCACATGCAGCCCAGCAGGGGGAACAGCAAGACTTTACAGCACAGTTTACAGGCTTAATGGAGGCAATAAACTCCAATCACGCTGATTCCACAAAGCAATGGGGGCTCCTAAACGAGAACATACAGAAAGTAACCTCTGTGGTAGACTGTTTAAATAAGAAATTTGATGGAATGGCAGAAAGAGTTACAAGCCTAGAACAAAGAGTGGAAAGGAGAGAAATACAGCAGCAAAGATGGGAAGATAAGGTACAAGAGATGGAAAGAGCCCTAGGGGGAATACAGAGGAAAATGGAGGACATGGAAAACAGGGGAAGGAGGAATAACTTAAGAATTCAAGGAATCCCAGAGGGCATAGAAGCCCAGGGAGGCAGAGACTTGATCAGGAAAATCCTGAAAGAAATCCTCCCCAAGTGTCCCCAACTCCATGAAATAGAGATTGATAGAGCACACAGGACTCTTCGCCCCAAGCCAAAGGAAGGGGATCCCCCCCGGGCAGTAATATTCAGATGCCTTAGATATACTGATAAAGAACAAATCCTGTGGGAAGCCAGGAAACTGAAAGACTTAAAATATCAAAGTCACAGAATCAGCATACAACCAGACCTGGCAGCAGCTACAGTGGCGAGGAGAAGGGGATGGTATAAACTACAAGAAAAATTCACAGCACAGGGAATTAAAACGCAAATAAGATACCCGGCTACCTTCTCCTTCATGCATGAAAATCGCAGAAGGAATTTCTACGACACGAAAGCGCTAGAGAGATTCATTGCAGCAAAGCTGCCAGAGTTGCAGAGAGAAGAACCAAGACCTGCGAGAGAATAACCTAGGGGCAAGAGACACAGAACGGAAAACTTAGAATCCAAGTTAATGAAAAAACCCACGTAATCAAAAGACAAAAGAAGAAATAGAAAGAAGCGAAAATAAAAGATAAGAACTAATTGGGACCATGAACAAAAGGAAGGGCCTGTCTGGAGGGACTGCACAGAACGAGCGGCTCCAGAGGCACCTCCAGAGGAGGAGAAGGAGAGAAATGGACAACTGGATAAGTTGCCAAAGGGAAAGGGGAAGGTGGGGGAGGGGAGGGAATGGGGAAGAAACAGGGGGGAGGGAAGGGAAATGGGGACAAAGGGAATGGTATATAGGCAAAGAATGCACTAAAGTGAGTCGAGTAACAAAACCCACACAGAAAAGGGATGATGGCTGATTTAAAGATATGTTCACTGAATGTAAATGGGCTAAACTGTCCAACGAAAAGAAAAAAGACATGGTATTATGCAAAAAGGGTAAATGCACAGGTATTGGCTCTGCAAGAGACACACTTATTGCAAAAAGATAATGTGAGAATGAGAGACAAACGCTTTGAGCATATATATTTCGCAAATGCGGGGCAGAAAAAGGCGGGGGTCCTACTGGCCTTTGCACAAACACTGAAATTTAAAAGGGAAAAGATAGTAAAAGACCCAGAAGGTAGATACATAATGGTAACAGGGAAAGTAGAGGGAGAAATGTACACCTTTCTAAACATATATGCCCCAAACACAGGGCAGACAACATTCATGACGAAGATGACAAAACTGATAGAAAAAGAAAGTCAAGGGACATTAATGGTATTTGGAGACCTAAATAGTCCACTCACGAGGCTAGATAGATCAGGGGGAGGAAAAATGAAGAGAGGACAACTAAAAATGGCCCAAATAATAAGGCAGGCCCAATTGGTGGATGTCTGGAGACTAAAACATGCAAGAGACAGAGAGTATACTTTTTTTTCAAATAGACACATGACATATTCCAGAATAGATTACTTACTCATGCAGGATACAAACTGGGAAAAATGCACTCAGATCGATATTATCCCTGCAGCGTTTACAGATCACAGCGCAGTTATAGCAAGGATAAGTACAGGGCAACAAAAAACACACAAGACACCTCATTGGGTTTTGAAGAAGGGTACTTTATTAAATGCATTAAACAAAGAACAAATCAAACAACATATTGATGACTATATGAAGTGGAATGATAATGGAGAGGTATCCCAGGGAGTAGTGTGGGAAGCTGCAAAAGCCTACTTGAGAGGCCAATACATCAAAATAGATGCCTATAATAAAAAGAAAAACAAAAAAGAGTTAAATGACCTCTATCTTAAACTAAATACACTAGAAGAAAAGATGAAAAAGAAACCCACAAAGCAATGTATTAGAGAAAGGGGAGAACTAAGAGGATTAATAGACACAATAGAAACAGAGAGAGTGATAAAAAAACTCAGATATACAAAACAAATTTATTATAATAAAAGTAATAAGGCAGATAAAATTCTGTCATGGATGGTAAAACAGA
The DNA here is from genome assembly GCA_003113815.1 of Sphenodon punctatus. Lineage (NCBI taxonomy): Eukaryota > Metazoa > Chordata > Lepidosauria > Sphenodontia > Sphenodontidae > Sphenodon > Sphenodon punctatus. Next base: position 152,107 of record QEPC01006235.1, read on the forward strand.
AAAGGAAAAAAACTCAAATAACACAGGTACTACACCCCAACCGACAGAGCTGGATTACAGGACTAGAAATGAAGGAACAATTCCAAAATTTCTATAAAAATTTATATACCACAGAAGAGCCTAACGGGGAGGAGATTGATGTATTCCTAGATAAATTAAAATTACCTAAATTAACAGCAGAACAGAGAGAATGGCTCAATGAACCTATAACTATCCAGGAAGTACAAAAAACAATAAAAGACCTGCCTAAGAATAAAACACCTGGACCAGATGGGTTTATCCCAGAGTTTTATCAAACATATGGGGAACAGTTGGCCCCACTGCTAGCGAAAGTGTACAATGGGATACAGGCAAAACAAGAGATGCCAGAGACATTCTACACAGCCACCATTACGTTATGTCCGAAACCAGGGAAAATTGGCAAGGAATGTGGGGATTTTAGACCCATCTCGTTATTAAACACCGATGCCAAAATATTTACAAAGATTCTCGCTACTAGACTGCAAGGGATTATTAGAACACTCATAGGACCAGATCAGACAGGGTTTATTAATGGCAGAATGGGAGTGGATAACGTCAGAAGGGCGATAAACTTAATATATAAAGCTAATAAAGATAAAATACCCACGGCTGTGATTTCACTGGATGCGAACAAGGCCTTTGACAGATTAGAAAAATTTTTCCTAATGAAAACACTAAATGAAATGGGATTTAAGGGAGCATATCTAAAATGGGTAGCCAGCATTTATAAAAGACCGGTTGCTAACATTGCAATTAATGGGGAAGTGACCCCAAACATTCTAATCACTAGAGGAACACGCCAGGGATGCCCCCTGTCTCCCCTCTTATTTGACCTCGCAATAGAACCACTAATAGCAGCTATTAATCAAAATAAAAAAATCAAAGGAATACAGGCAGGAGAAGAGGAACATAAAACAATGGTATATGCAGATGATATGCTCTTGACAATGACAAATATACAGTCCTCAATGCAGGAATTAACCAGCCTGCTTAAGGAATTCGGGACATTATCAGGATATAAGATAAACACAAATAAAACACAAGTTATGGCATTAAATAAAACAAAAATGACACAGGCAGACCTAGACGAACTAAAGCAATTCCAAATGCAAACGGAACAACTGAAATACCTGGGAGTATGGCTCACTAAAAACACAAACAACCTATATAAAAAAAATTACTTACCCCTCATTCAAGAATTGCAAAACAAACAACACTCCTGGAGAAGGCTGGGATGCTCCTGGATAGGAAAAATGAATATAATTAAAATGCAGCTATTACCTAAAATATTATATACTATACAGGCCATACCCATAACATTAAACAAGGAATTTTTCCAAAAAATAGAAAAGATTATGAGATTTGTAATATGGGGACAAAAAAGGCCTAGAGTAAGAAGAACAATATTGAAAACTAAAATAGAACAGGGGGGATGCAACTTGCCAGACATGAGGATGTACCACAGGGCCTCTGCCCTGAGAACAGTTAAAGTATGGTACGACGAGGGTAAGGAACCCAGATGGAGGAATTTGGAATTAGAAACACTAGGGTTAGAAAATGGGCAAGACATCTTTGACAGCCCAGATAAAATACAATTAAGGGGCCCGGAATGCAAGGACCATCCATTTGCAGGGGCTGCAATAAACACATGGAGGGAATGCCAAAGGAAGTTAGAGATAATACAAGGGAAAACCCCATACACCCCGTTAGATAAAATTGGGCCTAAGTGGGACATCAGAGAGAGAGAAAAAATGAAAAGATGGAGAGAAAAAGGAATATATAGAGCAACACACTTATTCATACAAGGGAGACTAAAAACAAAAGAAGAGATAGAAGAGACTACACAGGAAAAGATACCGTTCTGGCAGTATTGCCGACTGCACAGTGCACTGACAAATCCAAGGGATAAATTAAATTTTAGTAGGCCTCCCACAGAGCTAGAAAAAATTTTATTTGATAAAACAGGACAAAGGGGAATTTTCTCCATACTGCATAAGATAGTAAAGAATATATATCATTTAGCAGATGCTGGATACGTATCAAAGTGGGAAGACGAATTAATGGTAGAAATAACAGAGAAAAAGATGAAACAGATGTGGCAATATACCAATACATGCTCCAGATCTCTACTGGCTAAAGAACCCCAAATCAAATTGATGCATAGGTGGTATACTACGCCAGTAGAAATCAATAGAATAAAAGCAACATACCCCCCAACTTGCTGGCGGGGATGCGGGGAGAGAGGTACATACCTACACGCATGGTGGAGCTGCCCAAAAGTGGCCGAATTCTGGAATAAAGTATGGAAGGTTATTAGGGGGTCGTTAAATATACCATTGCCTTTTAAGCCAGAAATTGCCTTGCTGGGAATATACCCAGAAAAAGAGATAACCAAACAACAGAAGAGGACATGTACAAACCTGATTCTGGCGGCAATCCACACCATTGCAAGGACTTGGAAATATGCGAAAGGGCTCACACGACAAGCATGGTTGCAGAGACTATGGCACTGCTTATCGATGGAACGGATCACAGCCAGCCTTGAAGATAACCTAGATAAATTCTATAAAGACTGGGACCAATGCTGGACAGTACTGACAAAAAAGATAAAGATGGAACAGTTCACACACTCGACTTGCCTAAGTAAAATATACTGAAAGGGGAGGGAGGGGAAGGGAGGCAGAAGGGGGGAAAGAGGGTGGGAAAGGGAACGTATACTGGGGGAAGGGAGGGAGGGGACGGGGAGGCAGGGTGGAGAGGGGAGAGAGGTGGGGAAGGGGGAATAAATGTAATATTTTGATTGGAATGTGATATTATATTATTAAAGTTAAAATAAAAAGAAATATTTAAAAAAAATCAAAAAAAAAAATCAACTGTATCAAACGCTGCTCTGAGATCTACGAAGCAGCAGAATAATGAAGCCTTCTTCTGAAATGATACATATCTGGCAAGAGCATACATATCTGGCAAGAGCATAGACATGGTCCAACGTGGATTGGCCCACCCTAAAGCCTGCTTGCTCAGGATGAATAATCTGATTTGCATCCAACCAGGCCTGAAACTTAACAAGGAGATATTTTGCATACAGTTTCCCAGTAATAGATAGGAAACTAATTGGTCTGTAATTAGCAGGGTCGCTCGGGTCACCTTTTTTATAAATTGGAACCACCAGGCTCTTGGTCTATGCCTTAGGGATAGAACCAGTTAAATTAATTGATGTAAAAAGTGGGGCCAACAAATCAGGCTCACCAATTTGTATCATATCTTAGCAACTCCGGAGGAATATGATCCACTCCAGGGGCCTTGCCACTCTTCAAACTGGCAATGAGTTCACCAAGTTCCTTGGGGGTTACTGGCTGCCACTCCTGAAATCTATTGGGGGGTGGAGAATAATATCCCCTGGCAGATCACTAGCCCTAGAATATAGGACCTTAAAGTGGGATTTCCAGCTTCCTACAGAAAGAAGGTCAATAATTTGACCCAAGATAATGGTAAGACGCTTACCATCCACCTGATGACAATCAAAGGAGGCAGCAATGTCTTCGACTTGGCTTCTTAATAATACCAGCGAGGCCAAGCTCTGGATGAGTGTTGCATCGGCCTTGCTCACAAAGTCAGTCATGACCAGAAAGTGCTCCAGCAGAATAATGAGATTTTCTATGACATTCCACTGTCTTAAATTTATCTGCATATCTGAGGCTTCCTTTACAGACCTTGCGGCCACAGCAAAGAAAGTCTTGATTGCAAGTCTTTGTGAATGGAATTTCCTTCAGCATATAATATGTGGAGTTCCACCACGTGCATACATTGATGGGGAAGAAATGAAGTGGAAAGTTTGTCTCCTGCTGTATCCTCCGTAGCTTGCAGTGCGATGTGGCAGATCTTTGAAAGTGCGTCACCAATTTCTTTGCACGCTCTACTGTGTCCCTAATCAATGGATCTGCTTCCAGAAATTTCTTTGCCACGAGATGCAGCGAATGGGCCATGCATACTGCATTTGGGAAACCGGCCTCTGAAATGACTTTCACTACATTTGTCCCATTGTCTGAAACAACGCACCCAACAGAGAGACCAAGTGGCTTAAGCAACTGCTCTGTCAGATGTAATAATTTTTGCCGGATATTTTCGGCAGTGTGTGTCTCAGGAAAGTGCTCCAAAGCAAGTATGACTTGCAGCCTCACCAGTCTATTTTTGGGGTCACGATGAATCCAGTGACCAGTAATGGACAGGTAATCCATGTGCTGTGCACTGATCCACACATCTGTTGTAAGGTGCACAACATTGCCCTAGCAGTCACGCATAGCATCTGATACTGCTTTGCATGATGTCTCGTACAGTTTGGGAATGGTGTTCATAGTGAAATAAAATCGTAACGGCACCTTCCATCATGGTGCCATTCCCTCCATTACTTCGCAAAATCTGCATGGCTGTCAGTGGTTGGGGTGATTGTTCCTTGCTGTGACAACAATGAAACACTGTCATCATTTGTGGATGTTGAGGGAGCCGGCGAACACGCAGGTGTAGAATTTCTATGAATGGTTGTGGTACGAGCCACTGGTGATGGACTGCTGGCGTTGGTTGCTGTTGCTGTGGTGGTGCGGTTGGAGGTGGTTTATTTAATTTTAGACAAACATCTGCTGAACATCAGAGATATAGTTTTCCTTATTGTAGAGTGCTGCAATGTCAGATCATTTCCTTGGCATTGCCATTCCACATTTCTTAGGTTCTCATAAATCCTGGATCTTTTGCATGGTTGGCTTTCCAATTTTCGTGCTGCGTAACTCGGGGTGTATGTTGGATCATCATACTCATAGGCATAGGTGTCATCGATGATGTCAACATCATCTGCAGTGACATCACTGTCTGAGTCGGCATCATGATGCGCAGCACTTGCAGTGGCGTTGTCAGACACACCCAGTACTACTGCCTCACTTTCCTGAGCGTTTTCTATTTCTTCCGAATCTCTCTCTGAAGTAGACAATAGACATTGGTTGTTGTCACTTCGGTGCGTTAATGCCTCGATGTTTTTTTGAAATTCATCGGGTGTGCATTCGATTTCAAGCGGAAGCATTTCATCGTCTTGCTGTGACAACAATTGGCTTTCTATAGCATTGTCTGATTCTAAAGATGATTGTTCTACATCGGATAGTGTGCATT
>QEPC01006235.1:163958-212647 GCA_003113815.1 Sphenodon punctatus
CTCTGAGTCTTTTTTTAAACAAAAATCCAGGCTGGGCAGGGTGGGTGGGGGGTGTCCCCTCTTCCACCCGCGCAGCCTGGACTCGGGGACGGTTTTGGTTTTTTTACTTTTTTGTTGGGGCTTTTTACATTGCAGCCATTTTTAAATGGCTGCAATGTAAAAAAATCCAGTACCCGGAATCCGGTAACCGGACCGGATTTACCGGGTCGAATCCGATAATGCCGGTAAGCCCAGTACCGGCATTATCGGATTCCGTATTTACCGTATTTACCGTGCCTACTACATATACTGTGGGTGCAATCCAACTGCTGTCTTATGCCAGGAGCAGATGCACAACAGAACTGGGCCATGCATGCACAGGTGTGTGTGCAGCAAGCTGTGCAGGGAAACAGCACATCCCCTCTGATGTGATCCCCTGAGTCCACACCCCCCACAGCCCAGGGGATGGAGCACAATGCATATGCTCCATCCCCTGGGCTGTGTAGTGTGTGGGTTTGGGGGGGGAGCATTGGAGGGGCCACGTCGTTTCTTCAAGCAGCTTGCTGTGCATGTGGAGAGCATGTGTAAATGAGTTCCAGTGGAACTTCCACCTGCTGCGCCTGCTGCTGGTGTAAGCCAACAGTTGGATTGCACCCAATATGTACACATTTATACTAGTATTGAAAACTCTTCATTATTAATGATGCATTTGGAGGCAAAATTTTGAACTTCTACAAATATCCTGTTCTTTACAGTTCTCAGAACATTCTGTGCACTCTAAAAACAGAGTTGGTGTTAGCACAGCGGCTCTCTGACCCGGCCCAGGGTGGGAAACGCTGGCAGCCACTCTCCAGGGTCAGTGGGTGGCAATGAACAAACGTACCTGTAGCTAGAAGAGCCATCCCACTGCCTTCATAATCCAGGCAGAGGGAACCAAAACAGACTTATGGATGGGCAGCTTCTCCCCCTTGTTGCCTCCAGCGCCTTGCCCCCCCCCCCCATGGTGGGCAGACATGGCGATCAGCCATGGTGCTCAGCCATAGTAGCTGCTGCCTTGCAACAGGGATGGCAGGGCTGAACAGACACTGCGTGCAGTCAGACGAGCTGCCCGATACCAATTTATAAATGTTTAATAATAATAATAATAATAATAATCCCTGCACCGCCCCATGACAGGCAATCAGCCCGACCACACTGCAGGGTCAGCACAAAGATTTGGATATATGAGCAGGGGGAAGGCAGGCAGCCAGGCCCATTGTGGAGCCATCATCATAGCTGTGGCTTGGAAACTCCTACCCCTGCAGTACAGGATCAGACTCACTACCCATATGCAACTGTTGGGGGGCAGAGGAAGGTGCACGCTCCTTCCCACCCGACAGCTGATGGGGAAGAGGGGCTGGTAAGAGTATGATCCATTTTCCCAGGCTCCTGCTCCCCCATCAGCTGTCAGTTGGGTGTATTGGGGGAGATGGGAGCCTGGTAAGAGCACAGGCTCCAGTTCCCCCATCCACCTGACTGACAGTGAATGAGGGGGGAGCCTAGAGGATCCGCATGTGTGCCCCTCCCCTCACCCCACCAAACAGCTGATTTAGGGAGGGTGGCCAGAGGAGAGGCCGCTCCTCTAGGCCCCCTTCCTCAATCAGTTGTTTGTTTAGGTTGGGAGAGGGGTATGTGCATGGCTCCTATGGACTTCCCTTCCCCTCATCAGCCCGGGTGGACCAGAATCCCACCCTGGATGTGATGTGGCTGTGAGCAACAGGGACTAGCACCCATCGCTCACAGATCACAGGGTTGCCCTGAGCATGATGGTGCAAGCACACCTGGCCACACCAGCTTGCTCCGCCATGGGCAGCCTTACCCCATGTGTGGTAAAGCTGCTCTGTGATGCATCATTGGGATTTCTTTGAGGCCATGTTGTGGAGTATGTAGATGCTCCCCCCACCGTGGGGTGAGGTGAACTTCTGGAGGTCCCTGGACATACGAGCTACTGCATTCTGTGTTTCAATCATTTGCCCAGGGAGGGGCAAGGCTACCAAGGGAAAGACAAGCCTCCCTGTGCGTCTCACGTGGCTGCACCCATGGTGGACCACAGTGGCTCGCATGAATAGCCCTTGGCCCAGAAAGGTAGCCTGGGATTAAGCCCAGGACTTATTCCAACCACCTAACCTCCCCGTGGCCATTCTGGGCAAACATTTGGCAGCAGGGGACCTCAAGAGAAGTGAGACCCAGGTCACAGCAAGCCTTTTTCACATTGGTTTTTATCCTAAGTATCACATACTGGTAATCAGCATATTGCAGAAAGGTTAGTAAAAGTTACTAATATGAAAAGTTTCTCAAAAAGATTCACTATCTGTAACAACAGTAACATCAAATATTACCATATATTTCACCCCATCTTCCTGCTGTTTTATGTTGTAGTTTGAGAGTGAGATATATTAAAACAAGAATAGATAAAATGCTATTTATTATTTATTTAAACATTTGTAACACGCCCATCCTTCCACAAGCAGCTCTGGGCGGCGCACAACATAAAACATTAACTTTAAAGGAACTTTTAAAAATAAACTCAGGGAGGTATAAAAAAAATCACCAACCACCCCCCACCCCAAACCATCCCCCCACCCTACCCATCATCTCCCCCGAAAGCCAGGCAAAACAGTCACGTCATACAACGGTGTTGAAACAAGGAGAGATCCAGGGCCAAAACTCTATTGGCAGGGAGTTCCACAGCCATGGGATGGCCACTGAGAAGGCCCTCTCCACTGGCAGACTTGGGGGACCTCCAGAAGAGCAACCCCCAATGACTGCAGGGGCCGATCCAGAACCCGGGGGGTGAGGCGGTCCCGCAAATAGGTTGGGCTGAGGCCATTTAGGGCTTTATAGGAAAACACCAACACCTTGAATTGAGCCTGGAAGACTACAGGCAGCCAGTGCAGAGACCGAAGAACCGGTGTAATATGTTCCGGGCGGCCCAAACCCACCAAGAGACGGGTCGTTGCGTTCTGCATCAGCTGCAGTCTCCATACCATCACCAAAGGTAGCTCCACATACAGTAGTCAAGCCTGGAGGTGATGAAGGTGTGGATGATACTGGCCAGGTCAGAGTCCAAAACATATGGCTGAAGCTGATGCACCAGATGTAATTGGCGGAAGGCACTCCTTGCGAAAGCCTCCACCTGAGCATCCATTGCCAAGCAGAGTTGCAAGTCAAGGAGCATCCCCAGACTGTCTACCTGGGGAACCAGTGGATGGCAGATGCCATCAATGATGGGGACTGTTACTCCCACTGCCTTACCCACCATCATCACATCCATCTTGTCGGGATTCATGTTCAGTTGGTTTGCCCTCATCCAGTCCCTGACAGCTTCAAGGAATCCGTTAAGCACCAAGACTGCTGGGTCTAATGAAAAGGAGAGGTAAAGCTGGGTGTCATCAGCATATTGATGACACTGCACACCAAATCTCCTGACCACCTCACCAAGTGGCTGAATATACACGTTGAACAGGAGAGGGGACAAAACAGAACCCTGCGGGACTCCACACAAGACGTCTCGGTGTGATGAAAAATAATCACCGAATAGTAGTACCACTCACTGAGCTCTTCTGGCCAGGAAGGAGCGGAACCAGTCAAGAACCATACCGCCCACCCCTGCACCATCCCACAGGTACGTCACCAAATCTCATAATCAACGGTATCCAATGCCGCCGACAGATCTAATAGAATCAGCAGGGCCAAACGTCCCTGATCTAATTCTTGGCAAAGATCATCAACCAACACCACAAGCACAGTCTTGGTGCCATAACCCAGGTGAAACTCTGACTGTGAGGGATCAAGAAAACTGACATGATCCAGATGCTCCTGCAACTGCCGGTCCACTACCCGCTCAATAACCTTCTCTAAAAAGGGGAGGTTAGAGATCGACTGATAGCTGGCAAGGGAGTAAATGCCAAGCGATGGTTTCTTGAGCAGGGATCGTACCACCGCCTCCTTGAGGCAGTCTGGCACCCTGCCCTCCCTAAGAGAGGCACTGACCACCCCCGCCAGCAACGGCCCCATCCTTTCCCAGCAGGCCTTAACCAACCAGGACTGTCAAAGGTCCAGTTCACAACAGGTGACCCTGACAGCCCCAAGAACTTACTCCGCATTGGCAGGTATCATCAACTGAAACTGATCCCACAAACAAGGAGAAGGCACGGCCTCCATAACCTCCAATTGACCTACTGCAGCGTCAAAACCATGGTGAAACCGAGCAATTTTGTCTGCAAAATAATCCACAAACAAGTCACAGCAGGCAGTAGATGACTCCACTCCAAGACAGAGGGAGGCCGGACTGACCAGCCCCCACACCTCTCGGAACAGCTCCACGGGACGGGATTTAGTGGATGCTATAGGAGCATCAAAGAACTCTTTCTTTGCTGTTTGCATAGCAACGACATAAGGTCATAAATTCTCTCTATGCCGCAACCTGTTGGCTTCAACACGTGAACGATGCCACCATTGCTCCAATTGCCTTCCCTCCTGCTCCAGCACCTGCAGCCCCTCTGAAAACCAGGGAGGCCTGCAGTGCTGCATCCTGGGAAGCGGATGCCTTGGAGCTATTCGATCAATGGCCTCGGTCAGCATGATGTTCCACAGCTCGACGAGGCCATCGATGGAACAGCCGTCCAGATCAGAGGGTATATCCCCCAAAGCCACCCAGAACCTCTCCAATTCCATCTGTCTATGGGGCCAGACTATTCTAATAGGTTCCATGCCCCTCCGGGGGCAAACGTGCACCAGGAGAGGGGCCCGCAGGAGGTAATAGTCCATCCATGACAAGGGCACAGCTGATAGCTCTTCCACCAACTGACCCCCTGCCTCACGACCGGTGCAAAACACAAGGTCTAAGGTCTGTCCCCCCAACGTGTTGGGTCGCTGATCCTCTGGGACAGGCCCATGGTTGCCATGGCAGCCATGAACTCACGCTCTGCACCCCCAAGATTGGCATCGATGTGGATGTTGAAGTCCCCCAAGACTATCGTCTTCGGGGATTGCAACAACACTCCCGACACCAGATTACTAGAGCATGCAGGGAGACCACCGTGCAGGTGGGTGCACGATACACAAGCAGCACTCCCAAACTGTCCCCTGCCACATCAAACACCAGATGAAGACCCACAACCCCATTATGAATTACACTGGATACCTCCGAACAGCCCAAACCTCCCTAAAAATCATGGCTACACTGCCCCCGCCCCCGTCCCTCTGACCATGGTTGATGCTGCACAGAATAACCGGCTGGAACAAGGTTAGCCAAAATATGCCCCGACTCCATGTACAGCCAGGTTTCCGTGATGCACACAAGATCGGCCGTATGGTCCAGGATCAATTCCTGGACCGTCGTTACTTTATTTGCTACTGACCTTGCATTCACCAGCATCAACACATGGTCAGGGGCCCTCTGATTCAGAACCACCTGCCCCATTGCTAGAGGGATGGTGTGGGGCATAGATATTAAGCACCTGTCCCGCCTCCCAGCTCAAGCACACACCCCATATGGACCATACCTCCCACGTCCCATCATAACTCCAATGGCTGTGTCCCCTCCCCCACCCGGTTCCAAACCTGGCTCCCCTCTGGCTGTCGCACCCCAATCGAGGCGAGGGTCCACACCCACCCACCCATTCCCAAATTGGACCCTCATTCCCTCCCTAATCCAAATCCTAATCCAAATCCCCTCTACATTCCCCTTCCCCTACCAACCCCACTATAAAATAAAAAAGAAATAAGAAGCCCCCCACCAATCACCTCCCACACTTCCCCCCTTTAACAAATATCCCCCAGTACAAACTGTCCCCACAGTTTACTACCATACAGACAGGACCACACCCCCCTGCACATTCAGGCCCTCACCAGGGCCACACCCAAAGGCCCTCTAAAGGCACGCCACTAAGGAACCCCTACTGGGGCCGACACCCCAGAAGCTGCAAGGAAGATGGTGGTACAGCCCCCACTCCCTCTGCCACTGGGAAGGGGTGGAGTTCCTGCATCTTGGCTCCCAGCCCTGACAATGGGCGAGCAAGCAGAGCCATGGACAATGCTGGGATGGGGGGGTGGAGGCAAACCCAACTGGCTCCCAGAAGCCGCAGGGAAGATGGTAATTCCGCAGCCTCTCCCTCCACCAACAGGAGAGGGGTGGCATCCCCGCAGCCTGGGGGGAGGCAAGCCCAACTGGCTCCCAACCCCCCTCCGGTGAAACAGACACTCCCCGGGTTCCACAAATAGGGTGGCCGCCTCCACCGCCTCTGTCCCGTTAACGCCCCACCAACAGCTCTTCGCCCTTTGGCAGCACCATTCGGCCACCACCCAGAGGGTGCTGCCCTCATGGCAGCTCCCTTTTGTATGGTAATACCTGTGGGGCAAGGAGAAGCAGAGTCACACAGGTGCAGGGGATCTTTCAGGGCAGTTGTTGCAGCCCAGCCCAGCTCTTCCCAAGAGCTATGGCCCTGATCCTGCAGAACTTACAATAAAGAAAAATTACCTGACTCTGGAAGTTCTAAGAACCCCAGGATTGTTGAAAAAATCATTATAAAGAGTTCTTTAGAAACAGATTGTTAAAAGCTAATTATGCCTGAAATTATCACGCTTCCATGTGGAAATCTCTTATGAAATTCAGTTTTATCTATACCAGTTAATCCTGCTTAAACAAAAAGATGTGAACAAAAGTGACATTTTCATGAGAATTAGAAATTAGGTAAAAAGTATTAAATATACAGTTATATGCCAATGAATGGAGAACCTTATTCATTTCACAAATATATCAGATAGGAGAAATATAAACGTTAATAAAAATAGAATAGGCAAATAATATTTATCAACTTACTATTTATTATAGGGTTAATAAATAGGATAAGTAGAGGTAGTCAAAAAGGCAGTATTTTGAGGTGAAAATCATTTTTCAAAATCTCTCCAAAAAGCACCTGAACTTTTTGTGAAATTTCATGGAATTCTGAAAATTGATGGAGCATGGTCAAAGCTTATTCAGTGCTTCTGTCAAGGGGTACAACTCTGGCACAGAGGTCATATTGGTCAGAGAAACTGTAGAGGTGGGAAGTTCAGATTTGGATGAATCTGTAACAGCATGGATCAGGCCGTTACAGATTAATATGAACTGAAACGAAACAGCGCGACAACAAGCCTGTTCCAGTTCAGTTCTAAAATAAAATTAAAAATTACTGTGAATGTGCAAAATGGACACCGGACTGTTATGTGCATGTATGCCCTTTCCCAAAATATAAGGGAAATTAAATCAAAGGGAAACAAACAAAATTTCCTCCAGATAACTACCCATAGGAAAGTATGAATTTTTGTCGTATAACCAGATTTCCATGAAATTTCCATGAATTTCCAGATATGAAAATTTCCATATCTGGCTGTAATTATATTGAGATGCCTATCATCATGTGTTAAATGGAAGGACTGAGATAAATTGTTCTCCCGTTACAGAGATTTCTTGAAAACTGAGATATACATCGCAAGGTTGTCATCCTTGTGTGCACAACATGCTGATTCAGAATTGCATAAGACAAAAATATGCCACCATTTCATTCTCTGAAATAACAATTTGATCAATAGTAAAAAGCAGTAGCCATCATATTATGGATTCGAAATGCTTTTTATCATTTAAAAGCTCTGGTGTAAGTCAGAGTATTAGCAACTACATTAATTTCATCTATCCATGACTTTTCATTTTTTCTTTTCCCACACTTCTGTTGTAAACCTTTTTCCCATAGGCCTTTAGCAGAAGACCTACTTTTGACAGTGCAGCAAGACTTTTGGTTATTACTAAATAAGACTTGGATTTGACTCTTCTGAGGAATAAATTTCATTTTCCCTCATCCAAAGATTACATGCATGTGGCTCCGTAACCCACCAGAGACACACGGGGTATTGGTAAAGGTGTTAAAAGACTCCTTTAAAGTCTCGCTCCCCGAGTCAAACTCCTCCTCCCTCCCCATTTCGGTTGGGGTCCCCCAAGGCTCCGTCCTTGGCCCTCTCCTCTTCTCTATTTACACCCTGTCCCTTGCCAAAATTATTGCCTCCCAAGGATTCCAATATCATCTCTACTCTGATGACACCCAACTCTATTTTTCTACCCCCTCTCTCTCGTCTTCTGTCCACTCACGCCTCATCAACTGCCTCTCTGATATCTCCACCTGGATGTCCCGACATCAACTCAAGCTCAACATGGCCAAGACCTAACTCATTTTTCCTCCCTCCCCTTCCTCTCCCTCTAACCTGCCCATCTGCATCAATGGAGTCACCATCCATCCTGTTCTCCAAGCCCGTAGCTTGGGCTTCATCTTGGACACGCACCTCTCTTTTAAACCTTACATTGTGTGATTTCAGACGTTACGGGGCCCACTGGCCCCGTACCGAAATCACCAAATTCATTCCCCACCGGGATCACCCCATCACGCCGTATCAGACGTGCCGGGGGGATCCCGGCGGGGAATCTGGGAGGGGGCGGGGCCGCGCGGCATAACGTGTGGCTGCACGGCCCCGCCCCCTCCACGCACCCTGCCGCCCGCCCTCCAGGGAGATGGGCGGGCAGCGGGGCCAATGAGGCCACCGCGTCGGGCCGGATTTGCCACGGCCCGGGATCCCGCCGGTGATCCCGGGCCGTGGCGCCTGACCAGACGAGACGCAGGGGTTCACCCCGGCATGGAATTACATTCAACACGTGGCGGCCGCCAGTCCCTCCGCTTCGGCCGCTCGCGTGGTTAATGTAATTCCACGCCGTGGTAACATCTGGGGGGAAACATTCGTTTCCCCCAACAGACGTGCCGAAATCACAGCCACCACGTGGAATTGAGCGTGGTTGACTGTAATCTCGTAACGTCTGAAAATATCCATTGACTCTATTGCCAAATCCTGCTGATTCACAATCTATAACATTGCTTGGATACGCCCCTTTTTCTCTACCTCCTCTGCCAAAACCCTTGTTCATGCCATGGTTATCTCTGGCCTTGATTACTGCAAACTCCTCCTTGCTGGCCTCCCTCGCTCTCACCTGTCCCCCCTTATCGCAATCCAAAACTCCGCTGCCAAGGTCATTCACTCTGCCTGTCGCTTCAACCATGTGCAGCCTCTCCTCTTCCCTCTTTACTGGCTCCCCCTTCCTGAACATACCCTGTTTAAACTCCTGGTATTCACGTTCAAAACACTCCACAACCAAGCTCCGCCTTATCTCTCGGACCTAATCTCCCTACACACTCCTGCACGCGCTCTCCGCTCCTCCTCTGTTCCCTCCCTCACTCTCCCTCGTTTCTCCTGCTCACCTAACCGCCTTTGACCCTTCTCCCTCGCTGCCCCCCATGCCTGGAACTCCCTCCCTACCCACATTCACCTTTGCCTCTCCCTCCACTCCGTCAAATCCCTCCTCAAGACCCACTTCTTCCTTGCCGCCTTTCCCAATGCCTGCTAGTCGTTTCCCATATACTTACTGTCTTCCCTCCTCTGCAGACTACTACAACCAACCTGATTGTAACCAAGCCAGCACACGCACCTGAGACTTCACATCCGCTTGAATGTTTGCTTGTCTTCTCCCCTGTCTCTACCACTGTCCCCTCTCCCTGTCTCCCCCTCCTTGACTTTTAAATTGTAAGCCACAGGCAGGGACTGAGTCTATTTCTATGTTCTGTACAGTGCCAGGTACATGACCGGCACTATATAAATGTTTATCATCATCATCATCATCATCATCATCATCATCATCATCATCATCATCACATTAACACTTGATGCTGGTGTTGGTGTTAAACATACATTTGGTTGTTACAACAGTTTTGCAATCACATGTGGTTAACAAATATTGGAATCTGAAAAAATCATAGGGGCAGAGAGCAACCAGCTGCTGCTAGCTCATAGCTGCTGTTCACAGCCCTGCTACCAATTTTTGGCCATCCAGGGACCAGAGAAACATGAATTTTTGTGAAGGGACTACCTAGTTCCTGTGTCTCTCTATGGTGTTGTTGGCAAAGTGGAAGAATAAACAACAAACAGGTTGTCGAAGGCACTGACTTTAAGGATGGAAAACACAGTTGCATTCTGTTTGGAATAAAACTTTGTCCGCAGAGTCCAAGCAGTTTCTATTCCAAGTAGAGATGAAATGAGTACCCACAAAAATGGATATACCTGGTGAATTTCCAGTACTTGAAGCAACCTAGCAGATCGGATTCCATTCAGTACCCAATTGCAAGCCAATTTGGGTACCTAGTGTCCGAGAATGTTGGCTTCTCTCCAGATTTGCTGACTTCTGACCTGTTTTTTTATTTTCTGTCCCAGAATGTTTTCTTCCGATCCTAGAAAGTGGTCCTAACTTTGTTAATTTTCCATCCCGATAATCAGAAAATCAAAAAATTGGTTAACCATTTTTTGGTATCCAGTACTCAGTCGGTACTCTGGTTGCCTGTCAAGTACTTGATGCAGTACTCAAAAATGCAGCTTTTACCCATGCCTACTAAATTAAGTTCCCACTTCACCTCTACTGCCAGCTACTGCTGAGGTGAGAATAACTGTTCCTATACCATAGGGGAATACCTACCTCTCAGGAGTGCTACTGACTGTTTGTGGGTATTTCGTTACTATCCATTGCATCTGAGCTTCTACAGTTGTCGAGATTGTCATTTCTGATTGTCAATCTTTTTTCATTAGTTTTTGGTATTTGGGGCACTTCTGTTAGGTTATGGTATTTTCATTAGTTTACAGTATTTCCTGTCCATTAGTTTATAGTATTTTCTGTCTGATAGTTTCTGGTATTGTTGCAAGATTGTGGTATTTTTGTTAGTTTACAGTATTTTTTGTCTGTTCGTTTCTGGTATTTTTGTCAGTTTCCAGTACTTTACAGCATGCAGAAAACAATTGCTAGCTCTTGAAATACACCAATCAAAACACAGTTTCCAAAATCCAAAACAAGAATCAATAAGGGAAATGATGGAAGTTACTTAGTGAACTTGTGATCATACAAGAAGCAAAATAAGCAGCATTTAAAGAATAACAGTGTGCATTTATTTTCATTTGATCTAATTACTACAAAAAACAAGGCCCTGTTCATTTTAGTAATTACAACACGAAAGTGATAGACAGGTGATGACAATGGATGAAAATGAAGGGAAAAGCATCTTTGTCTTTAACAAAATAAAAAATGTATTAAAAAATCAGGGTGCATGCACAACATGGCCACCTTGGCTTTTCTGCATATGTATGCACCCTTTTCCAAAATGACACCAGCATCATTGGTGCCAATTTGGAAAAGGTAGCTGGTCTGCACACACAAAGAGTGGTGTGGCACATGAGCAGACCAGCTGCCATTCTCCAAAATGGCTGCTGGTGTCATTTTGGAAAAGGGTGCATACATGTGCACCTTGGCAGCCATTTTGCACCTGCACACTGATTATTTAATTTTTTAAAAATATATATTTTTAGTACAAGGAAACAACAAAAGAATGAAAATGAATGATGTGCTTGATGCACATCCCTATTAAGGAATGTTAAGTGGTGCGTTGCTATTCCTGCCTAGCAAGAAATGCTAGTAAGTTACCGGAAGTACCAAACAATGGCAATTACCGAATGGGAACTAACAAAATTGCATCTCTTCCCTGACAAGAGCCTTTGAGGGGGAAAGACTTTGTGTGCACTGCACCTAATTAGAAAAGGAAGCAGCAGCTGGGTCAGGACTATCTGCTGTTTTGAGAGACTTTTTACAGGCACGGTAGGAGGGCTGGACTGTCTGAGCAGTCTTGCAGGGCTATCCCCCCCTAACCCCACACCTTTTGTATCTATTTTTCCCAGGAGGGCTTTTGCTAATAGGGAGGACTTGGTGGTGCATGTGCCACCTATTTAATTTAATTTAGAGCTGGGAGGAGTGCGGCATTAGTGTAGGGAACTACATGGAGCTGAAACCCCCAACCCACCCACCTTCTTGACTGACACTAAAGTTAATTGGTTGCTAATTACTTTGGGGCCAGGAAGGAATTTTTCCCTATTTAAGGGAAATTGGCCTGGTCCTTAAGGAATTTTTTCACCTTCCCTATAGTGCTGTCACCCATCAATCTTGTGTAGTATAGTGTTGCATTCAAATTGCTGGTTATGGTTATAGCTGTTGCAGCAGAAGTCCAATGGCATATTAGTTTTGGTTGTGTTAAATGGAATACATTATAGAATATTTGGGGCACCTCAGGATTGGGCTGGGGTGAAATAAATGCTGTTATGGGTTGTCCGAACCACGGTGTTGATAGTAACCCCTAGGGGTTGGTGCTAGGAACGTAGCCAGGTAGGATTGGCCAGTCCCAAGTTGGGGAGCACTCCAATATTCTCGCCTAGAAGGAGTGGTCTGGATTGCTGGATCAGAGAGATGCCAGTGTTCACCTTCTCACTGGATTTATTGTCACTGGATTTTGTTTTGGCAAAGTTTAATTGATTTGTTATTCCCCACAATTTTACACAGACTGAAGTTTTTTTAATAAAGAGCTATGGCCTTGTTTACTCCAAATATATGTTTTTTGCCTTTCTTTCTGTGTTGTGCACACAGCAAAAAAAACAGTAAGCTTCCCCATCACACATGTACAGGCAAACGATCTGTTTATGAAGGAAGCAGCTTTTGTTGCGATTGCTCGATTCAGCACTACTGCCAACCCTTTGCCAGCCTGTATCGAGCTTCTGTTATCCACAGCTGGATATCATCCAGGAAACATCTGGAAGGAGGGGACTATCAGGAAACCACATAGCAGCATAAACATCTGTTCATGACCCAAAACAACATCACTGATTTCAACACAAGATGGATTTCTGCATGTTTGCTGTTACATCTAGTAACAGACAAAGTCTCTTACTGTAGTGCAGAGGTTCTGAAACTGTAGATCAAACCACACGTGCAGGTCACACTAGGCTAATTCAAACCAACCATTCCATTGTTGTGGAATAGTTCTGCGAAAATGTAACAGCTGGCAAATCTTTGATCAGAATCCTGTAGGGATGTGCGAACGCGGTTTGGAAGTTCGGGGTCAGCCTGAACTCAGCCAGTTCGGACGGCCGAAATGAACGGCCGAACCGAACACCTGAAGCCCCAAACAGTTTGGGTGCATTCGGGTGCGTTCGGATGAGTTCGGGTGGGAAAAAACCTGGCTGGCAGGCCCAGGGAGGGGGGGAGTCGTCTGAAGAGGGGTGGAGAGGCTTGGACTAGCAGCCAGCCTGCCCAATCACCATCCCTCTTTTCCTCAGACCACTGGCTTGGCAGTCTGCTATTGGCCATGGGCTAGGCTGCACAGAGCCAATGGGGCTTGTGGTAAGGCGGGAGCAGCAAGTAACAAAAGTCATTGCCCTCCCCCCCTTCCACATCATTCTGAACTAGCCACTGATCTTGTCAGCAGGTGTTTTCAGAACTCTCTCTCTCCCAGCAGTTTGTGTTCCTCCCAATCCATTGCCATCCTCCTCCTATTTCATCCATTTCCACACATTTAATTCCATAGTTTCATTTATTTAGATTAGATTAGATTAAATTAGATTAGATTAGATTAGGTAGATTTAGGTGTTATACACGGCATCAAGAAGCAGTAGGAATGTGTGAACAGAATGCATTTCGGTTGTTCGGTCATTCAGTTCAGGAACCAAGTTCAGGTTTGGTCGTTTGGTCCGGGGACCAAGTTTGGATTCGGTCATTCAGTTCGGTGGAGTTCGGTTTGGTTCGGTCATTCTGAAATCGGTATCGGTCTAGGTATCGCGTGGTCCTGTGATCGCTTCGGAAACTGGAAACCGGAAATTCGAGTGCATGCGGAGCTTATGTGCAGAGAGAGCATGTGTGGTGTAGCTGGCTGACTGTTTGGTTTCGTTTGGGTTTTTTGGCTGTGTTGGACTGTGTGTTGGTTTGGCTGGTTGGTGAGTTGGTGGGCGTGTTTTGTTTGGCTGTTTGTGTGGGACTTGGAAAAACAAATAAATGAAGAGGTGCCTTAATACGAATTGAAAGAAGGTCAAGGTGGAGGAGGAAGAAGAGGTTGCTGGACCTTCTGAGGTGGTGGAGGTCAGCTCCTCGTCAGAGAAGCAAGAGGCCACAGGAGGTGCTGCCAGGTTTGTAAACTTTGTTTTTACTTTGAGGACAAGAAGAATACTATCCTTTAGAGTGAGTTCACTGGTATGCGGGTGGGTGGATGGGTAGTGGGCAGTCAGGCACAAACAGTGGACATCAGCGGGTGGCAGCGGATATCTGCCACAGAGAGAGAGGGTGTGTGGGGCTCTTCCAGCAGTTAGGCAAAAACCGAAGGAAGCACCCACTGAAACATGTGCCAGCCATCCCTAGCAAGGGTCTCCCATTGCCATCCCTAGCACCCCAAGAAGGGCAGGATTTGCATGTGCCAGCAAGGGTCTCTCAATTGCCATCCCTAGCACCCAAAGAAGGGCAGGATTTTCACATTCCAGCAAGGGTCGCTCCATTGCCATACCTAGCACCCCAAGAAGGGCAGGATTTGCACATGCCAACAAGGGTCTCTCAATTGCCATCCCTAGCACCCCAAGAAGGGCAGGATTTGCATGTACCAGCAAGCATCTTTCCATTTGCCATCCCTAGCATCCCATAGCACCCCCTAGCAGGAGGGAGGGCTAGAGGCATCATCATAAATGCATGATATTATTTAGGTGTTGTTAATGTTTATGTGTTCCTGTTTCAGAGAGGGTGATGATGCTGCCCCCATCACTGTTGTCTGGGCCCCCAGAATCCCATCAAGGTGGAGGTCGCCGCTGCCAGAAAGTGGGCACACGAGGTCAGCTGTCTGGCAGTGGTATGACAAGCCAAAAGATGCTGGATATGCCAGCTGCACAGAAAGGTACGGGGGCTGGAACAACAGGGAAAGGATTGCCCTATGACCAATTAGGAAGTCCCCTGAAGAGAGAGATTGGTCACCCTCCCACTTGTGGAGACAGAATGCAGGCAGGGCTTGACAGACCATTGGTCTGACACAGTATGGCACTTCTTATGTTCCTATCTTTTTACGTTCTTTAGATCTGAGGCAAAAAAATAAAGCAGGGCTCGTAGGGGACCACATTGTGGCTGATATTCCACATTGAAAATGTGCACCAGCTGACAGTGGCATGGTGGAATTCTGGCATGGAGGATCAGGGCTGGAAGAAGGGGGAAGACACAACAAAAGCGCCACCACCAGGACAGTCCTTTCCCCTCCTCCAGTGCTGCTGAGGAGTCCCCCCAGGAGTTGGAAGCTGAAAGGACTTTTTGGGTCCAAGTGGAGAAGTCAAACTGGGACTTTATGGATGGGCTATGGCTGCAAGTCCTGATGATGGAGAACCGGCTGGTGGAATGGTTCCAGGAGGTCGAGGTGTGGGAACAGAAAGTGTAGGCGTATTCCCAGTATGCCTGCACCGAGATTGCCAACCTGGAACTCTACCACCAGTCAGTCTCCAGGTGGCAGACAGCCATGGCAGGGATGTGGACTTCGCCCTTCGGAACAGGTATGAAATGCCGGAGTACGTGGTGCCCACCCCTAGGTCCCATTAATCCCTTTTGCCTTTCCCCCAAGTTTCGGGGGACAGGTCCAAAGAGTAGACCCCTTAAGTTTCCTTTCTTTTTATATATATCAATGTTTGGTTTTGGTTTTATAATGTGTTGTTTAAAAAGTGTTAATAAAAGGTATATTTATTGTTACGAGCTTTGTTTGACCTTCCAGTCTTTTATCCCTCTGTGCTGAAGTTCTGGAAGGTGGTAGAATCTCATACAGATTGTTGATCCCTACCAGCAGCACCACACGTAGCGTAGGTATTAACCCAAAGATGTGCCAGCAGCAAGGTCTCAACTTGCAGATAGCTCCCCAGGAGGGGCAGGGTTTGTGTCTGTGTGGATGTGCCAGAGAGAAAGAGAGAGAGACTCTTTGGCAGCCGGGCAGTAGGTGAGGGGTGCTGGGCAGAGGGGTTCTTTATTTTATTTATTTTATTTATTTATCAAATTTCTACCCCACCCCTCCTAAAACAGCTCGGGGCGACTTACAATAAAAAACAATCACAAATATAAAACACATCTAAAACCAATTAAAATATTCCAAAAAACAATAATCAAAGTATTTAAACAGGGCCAGGAGTCACAATAAACCAGCTTCAGCAGGCATCCGTGGGTGGGTGAAGAGGAGTAGGCTGGGGGGGGCAGGCTTGCAGGCAGGTACCGGGGTCCACTGGCCAGTCAGGTATGAGCAGCGGCAGTACCCAGATGATGGGTCTTAGGACTGGAGTGAATGTTTCTGGATGCAGTGGAATGGAATGACAGCCCCCCATGACTGGAATGATGGTCCCAGAACCTTGATGATGGTTCATGGTACTGGCATAACTGACTGCTTCAGGTACAGTGGAATGACAGCCTATCGGAGCTGAATGATGTCCCTAGAATTAGTGCTTCTTTGGGCACACTTAATTCGATCGTGTGATAGGTGGTAGCAGGTATCGGAACACACACAACACAGGCGGGCACATATAATATGTTGTGTTATATTCTATCTCATTCTGGCAGGTTTGCTGCTGGATGTGGGCATCGGGAATGAGCACAGATGAGAGCTCTTCCTGGTTCTGGCAGGTGGCAGCTTGAGCTGGATACACCTCTCCCCCTCCACCCCCATCTCTCTCATTTGAGCTGGGAGCATCTCTCTCCCTCCTCTCTCTCTCTCTGGCCATATAGTGCAGGTGACAGCATGGGTGGGATTGTGTCTGTCTCTCTTTCTAGCAGTGGGGAGACTTCCTTTCTTTTATTTCTCTCTGTCTCTTTCTTAGCAGCAACCTGGGTGGGCAGACAGGCAGCGTGGCATGAGAGGCAGGAAGGAGGGCTGAGGCAGGCTTTGATCTTGGCAACCTGGGTGGGAAGACAGGCAGCGTGGCATGAGAGGTGGGCAGGCAGGCTGGGGCAGGTCAGAGCTTGGCGGCAACTTGGGCGGGCAGTCAGGCAGCATGGCATGAAAGGCAGGCTGGCCTTGCCAGCCCAGTAGGCCAAGGGATCACTGTTGGGATCAATGCATGGCTCCTCCTCCAGGTAGGTCTCCACAGCTGCTGAAGTGCCATCGTATTCCCTCTGGTAGCTTTGCCTGGGCACCACCTCCACCACTACCCTCATCCACGCTGCTTGTCCTATTGTGGAGGACCCCATACTCCCCAGAGTGGCCTGCACATAGGCCGAGCTGCTTCTGCTGTTGCTGACAATAGGGATGATGCTGCTTCTGCTGGTGCTGCTACTGCTAGGGCTGGGGGCAGGGTTAGATCCAGATGGCTGAAAGGAGTGGCTGTTCCCACTCCCACCATCCCCAGAAGCCTGCTGCATAGCTGCTCTGCCCGCCAGACCCTCTCCATCAGGTCACCCTTCCAGTGCCCATAGAGCTGCGTCTGGCATGCCATGCAGCCCTTGACCCTGGGGTCCAGCATTGTTGCCAGGACATATTGCACCCACCACAGGAGCTCATCAAACCGTGACTTCAGCCCTGCCTTCAGTTGCCGTGCCAGGTGAAGCGTCTCATCAGCCAGCTTCCTGATCTCAGGGCCACAATCCCTCCCCCCGAGAATCTCATCCAGCCTCCTGTGGAGACTCTGGACCAGAGAGGTCACCTTACTGAGGGTGGTGGTGGAGCTGCTCACGGTCTCCATCATGACCAGGAACAGTCTGAGTACGCAGACTGTGTGAGACAGGATCTCCCATTCTGCCCCATCATACCCTGTAGGTGCCCCGCTATCCGTCACCAGTTGAACCTGATGCAAGGCAGCTTTCTGCTCTAGAAGCCGCTCAAGCATCAGGAAGGTGGAATTCCACTGTGTGGAGACATCCTAAACCAGCTGGTGCACTGGGGAGCCTTGCTCGGCCTTCTTCACCTGGAGGAGCTCGCTGCCCTTCACGCTCCGGTTAAAGAACCCCGCCAGCTTCCTCCCCCACTCAATCAGGGAGTTAAGGGAGCCTGCCACAATCCCCTTCTCCCCCAAGCCCAGAGCATCCCTAACCACCAGGTGAAGGGTGTGTGTGGCGCAAGGGATGCTGGTGAAGCCCTCGTCATGGACTGCCTTCAGTATATTGGCCGTGTTGTCCGTCACCACACACCCCTTGGTAAAGCATGCGCCTGGCATGACCCACTCCCTCACCATGGCAGTAAGGCTGTCTCAGTGTTCCTTGCAGTGTGGGGACTGTCCATTACTTGTGCCAGAAGCAGACCCCACCTATACCCTGCTTTGGAACTCCTCCTGCCACTGGCAAATGCTGCCTCCACCGGGTCCTGTCATCAGTGTGCTGTCACCGCCATGTATGCGTGCTGCATTTCTACTGGACCACAGGTCTGAGGTGAAGTGGACGCTGGAACCCCCAGCCCCTTCCAGCTGGTCCCTCACCTGCTTCTTCAAAGCCCTGTACAGGTCTGGCACCACATTCCAACTCAGGGTGGTGCGGGACGGAAGCTTAAACTGGGGGTCCAGGAACCCAATCAGCCGTCTGAAGTCCATGTCCTCTACAATGGAGAAGGGCTGCCCATCGAGCACAGTCATTTCTCTTGAAAGCCACACTGCCTCCAGCTGCCAATGGCCTTGGCAGCTACCCCCACCCCAGCTCCTCCATGGTGGACTGATGCTGCTGGAGAGGCTCCTGCAGCTGTTCTTCCCCCCTAGAAGGAATACTGCTCCTGCTGCTAGAGGCAGCAGTTGGTGCAGGATGCTTTCCCGTTGAAGGAGGTGGGCGACTGGACAGTGTGGCCGCTGCAGTTGGAAACCTGCTGGCATCCACTACCTCTGCCTGCCCATTTAGCAGCAGAATGCAATGGCATGACTTCAGGTGCCTCGCCATGGCAGTTGTCCCAAGATTGGTGAGCACCTGCCCACACTTCACCACCTTATTGCACTCAGTGCACTGCACCTCCCTGGGATCATACGCCTGAAACAGCTTAAAATGTGCTCAGACAGAGGATTTCTGCCCCCCTCCTTCCTTCTGGCCCACCCCGGGTGATGCACTGCTGCCAGAACTGCTGGGAGGGGCAAAACTTGGTGACAGTGATGACACAGCTCTGGGAGGAGGGACAGCCATTGCCTCAGCTCCAGACATCTCCTCTGTGGGACTAGTGTCTTCTTCTGCCTCACTGTCCTCAATCACTGTGATGTCCCCTGAAGGGGAGTACTGAGACCCTGAGGCTTGACTGGCCACTATGCTACTGCCACTCTGCCAGTGCCCACTATAGCTGCTACTGCTGCTGCTGCTGCTGCTCTTTATGCTGCCATTGTCCGGGGATCAGGTCCTGCCTTGAGCAGCCAGGGTGGGATGCACCAGTCCTGGACTGCTGGGGATCGCCTCGACAATGGGAGACATTGGTGGCCCTGGAAGAACATCGGAAGCAGCATCTGTTCCAGCAGCAGCAGAGACAGCCGCAGCCTCATGTACTGCAGGCCTTCCAGTGCCCTGTGTGGCACTGGAGGATGCTGGCAGGAGGCACCACCGAACCACCCCCAGACTAGTGCCACTGCTGGGAGCCTCTGAAGCCTGACTGTGAAAATCAGGCCTGTGTAGTATGGGGCATGATTATGGGCTCTGGCTTCTGCTGCTGCATACTGCCACTCCTCTGGGACATCCCCTACCACCACCTCTTCCACGTGCCCCATTGTCCACCTTACGGGCAGCAGACAGGCCTCTTCTACTTCCCTTCTCTATGTCTTCCAACTCAAAGAATGCACAACACACAAAGATTTTATATATGTAATATATATTATTTTTTATTGAATTTTTTTATCCAATATTATATATATATCTACAAACTAACTCTAACTATAATATTAACTATTCTAAAATCCATGTAACGAAATAATATATCTACAAAGACCTAGTCCTACACGCACACTCTAAAATATCAAAACTGAATAACTACTAGCTACACACTAACACTATCTCTATCTATCTCTATAACTATACTAAGCTAAATCCTGTGTATCTATATCTTCTAATATGTATCTATTTATATATCCCCTTATCCCTTGGAGGGGTCTTTTTCAAGTCATGATGGAGTGACTGCCTTAAAGTTGGTGCCCTCGGCCATCTCGACGTCTGTGGAATGACATAACCTGCTGGCTCCCTCTGGACTTACTATTGTCAGTTGGAACATCTCAGGATGGCATTCCCACCAGAGGGACCCTGATTTTGCAGGTTTTCTACATAGCTATGACATTCTTCTTTGACAAGAAACCTGGCTGCTGGAACAACTCTCGTATAAGGGTTTTGATGTTTTTTGGTTGGAAGCCACTCCATCAAGCTGGCTTGGTAGACCTAGCGGGGGTCTAGTTCTAATGATTTCATCATCACTTGGAATAAAAGTAAATTGATTAGCTTCATTTAAGTCTAACTATGCCCTTTATCATTGCCTTTTCTCTTCTGAAATGGAGCTTTTAGTTGGCATTGGCAATGTTTATTTTCCACCTTTATCATACTGGTATTATTACCCGATATATGGTCAGTTGTAAATGGACACTTGGAATCAACTGTTAGACTTTATCCCCTGGCAAAACTGGTGATTGGGGGTGACTTTAATAGTAGAATGGGGAACCCAGCATCATTTCAGCCACTAGTACCTGAAGAATCCTTTGACGATGGTTCAATTCCCTGATGAGCCTCTAGAGATGAGGTACTAAGTGCTGGGTCACGGCAATTTTCTGCTTTGCTGGACGAATTTGAATTAGTTATCTTAAATGGCCATCTGAAGGGGGATTTAGAGGGGAATTACACCTTCCATTCTAGCCAGGGTTCTAGCATAATTGATTATTTCTTAACAGTAGAAAATTTTATGTCTTGTACCATGGAGCTCAATATCCTGCCAAGGTATGAGTCCAACCATTTCCTGCTGGTATTGCTAATCTGCGATCTATATACTAAGGGTGGAATTCCTACTGAGGTGGGAGCCAATACTAATTAGCAGGAGGAAGGGTCCTTTCCTACTCGAACCAGATGGTCCGAAAGGTCAAAGGTTGCCTTTACTAGCTTTAAGCAACAAGAGACTGTTATTGAGTTATATTCTAAAATTTTGACTCAGGACAGGAGAACAACTGTCTCCTTATGTTTGAAAAAATGCTGATTCTCTTGTATCGTTTATTGGTAACAAAGAAATCACATCTTCCTCTGAGACGTGGACCCCCTCCATGGTTTGACAATGACTGCCGAGCCATGAGAACACCCCTTCGTTCAATTTTAAAGAAATTAAAAACTAGACCTTCCCGAGAATTAAGATATCAACTCCAGACTACTAGGAAGTCCTATTGGCAAATGATTGCTGGGAAAAAACTGGATCATCAGAAGAAGTGTTGGCTTTTTTTGTTAGATGCTGCTAACCAAAAGGACCAAAAGTAGTTCTGGAATTATATCCAGACTGAAAAATTTGGGGCAAATGCCAATTTTGGCGTTTCTATTGTGCCTCTGGAAATATGGGAGAGCTATTCTGAGGGTATATTTACTAGACCTACTTCCCTGGCTGCCTCTATTTGTACCTTTCCAATAGATAGGTTCAAGCCTTCGAGCCCAGTGATGTCTAATGAGGTCCTAATACTCATCCAGCAACTTAAACCAGGAAAGGCTCCAGGTGATGATTTTGTTACTTCTGAATGCTTAAAAAATGACCCGGAATGGTGGGCAAATATGTTAGCCTCTCTTTTTTCACACATAAACATTACAGGTGAAATCCCTAGCTCTTGGCTAAATAGTGTAGTGGTCCCTATTTTTAAAAAGGGAGATCATTCTCAGCCTGATAACTACTGCCACATAAGCCTCCTCAATATAATTGGGAAACTTTATGCAAAATTTCTCCTGGGCAAATTAAAACAATGGCTTGATGAAAACAACATAATAGAACCCGAGCAGGTGGGTTTTCAGAAGGGCAAGTCTACTCTGCACCAAATTTTTGTCCTCTTTCTGCTGATAAGTAAACTTGTTTCACGCCAGAGGAAGCTCTACTTGTGCTTCGTAGATCTAAGAATGGCTTTTGATTCGATCAACAGAGAGTGGCTTTGGGTCAAGTTAAGCCATACTTCCCTAGACACAAGGCTATTGTATCTAATAATTAAGCTCCACTCTAACAAAAGTTGCAGGTTAGGTATGCCCCAGCTTGGTCCCTGACAAAGAAAGTTCATGTCCTTCACGGAGTTAGGCAGGGATGCATCCTGGCCCCAACTTTATTTAATATCTTTTTGAATGACTTACTCCCCTTTATGAAAAGTATGCTCATGCTTCTAAGTTCTGCGATAGGAGTATTCTGACTCTCCTTTTCGCCGATGACACTGTTTTCATTTTGCAGTCTATGGTTGGTATCAGATGGGGTATGCAGTGCTTTAATAATTATTGCAACAGGGAGACCTTGACAATCAATTTTGTAAAAACAAAGGTGATGATAGTAGGGGGCCGTGTCCCTAGAAAATTGCATCGCTGGTCCATTGACACCAACCCGATAGAACAGGTAAATACATTCAATTATTTGGGAGTGACCTTTTCTTCTGTATCAAGTTGGGCTCGACAGTTAGAGACTGTCTTGTCCCAGACCAAGAAGGCCTCAGCCTCTATAATGAGTTATTACTATGGTCGCCGGGGGAGGCTGGTCTACCCAGCCCTCCGATTATTTAGGGTGAAAGTCATTAACCAGGCCTTGTATGCTTTTCCAGATTGGGATCTCCCCTACTTTAACAGATTGGAAATATTCCAGAATAGGTTTAATTGCTCTATTTTGGGAATCCCCAGAGGTATGGCTCAGGTTCTTTTGAGATTGGAGGCAGCCTGTTCTCCAGTTAAATCTATTGCCTTACAGCTCCTCTTGAAGTATTGGCTGAGGGTTGTACTATTTCCTCCTCAAATAAATACCCTCCTGGGTATGGCCATTGCAAATGGATTGCATAGACCATGGGGGCTGAAGGTGGAATTTGAAGTCCAAAAATTGGACTTTTCTAGGGACTCTCTTAATTATTTGGGGGTGGAAGGAACAATGTCTCTCATCAAAAGAAGAATTGCCGATCAAGACCTCCAAACTGAGGTTGCCCATGTATCTTTGCAGAGGGTTGCTCCAAATTATATACAAAGGGACTTTAGTTCTACTCCTTGTTACTTGACTACTTGGACGGACTCTAGGAAGAGAAAAAATTTCACTAGATTTCATTGTAACACATTCCCTTCAGTGCTTCTTGAGGGTCATTTTCTTGGAACGCCAAAAGAATTGAAATTTTGCCAGTTATGCGACATACATGAAGTTGATACTGCTGCTCATGTCATTTTCCATTGCCCAGCCCTGCAAGGGCGATACTTAGAGCTTAATTCTACTTCAATTCCACATTGGAAGTATGAATCCTTGTTGGGGAAATTTCTTAGCCCTTTCCAATCAACTTTGTCTCGAGCAGCAGCAAACTTTTGTAATGCTGTTATACTTTTCAGGCAAAGGTATTTGTAAAATAGTAATCTAATTAATAATTTTATTTCCTGATGAAACAAGATTCCAAGTGTTGTATTAATTGTATTTTTTTTTTATTTTGTGATTCTGACTTGCAATAGCTTTGGCTAGGCAAAAATATAGATTTATTATTATAGCCAGCCACCGCCTGCCATGATGATGACTAGAAATAGAGAACCCAGTCAGCACAGAGCGAGTAGAACTGGATGCCTGCCAGCCTGCAATGCCCGGCCAAGTAGGGGTGCCAGGCCAGCCACCAAGCCCCAAGCGTTCCCAGCCTCTGCTGCTGCTGCTGCTGGGTCTCCGACGGCCTGCCATGCTGCCACGGGCACACCTGGGGGTCCCTGGAGCACCCCAAGCCTCCCAGCAGGTCCAAACTCCACCAAATGTTCGGTGGGACTGAACGATGCCTGACCAAACCCCCGAACTCAAACTAGGTTTTCGGACTGAACAGCTGAACATCCGAACCCTGTTCTGTTCACACAACCCTAGAATCCTGATTGAAGAAGTTTGTGAATTCTGATTAAACCATTTTGCGCTCCTTCAAAATGACTGTGGGTTGTGCAAAATAATAATAAATTTTAATAATAATTTTATTGAAGTCATAATCAAAGGTCAAGACTAATAAAAAAAATGAAAAGAACATAAAACAGCCCTTGATAAACATATACAAATTCCAAGGGTGAACCAGGCAGGTCATCATATAGATACAAGTCATAATAAGCATGCCATAAAACAATTTGGATTTATTCACTAAAACTAATCCTGCAACAGAATAGTCATACATAAATATTGCACAGAAGATACACAAATATTCGCTTTATCTAAATAAACACCAAAGACACAAGTACAAAAACATACACAATATGCATAAGGCCCTGAGCATGTTAGTAAACATACATAAAAAAGAATGAAACAATCATATGAAAATAAATAAGACAAAACTGTTGGGAACCTCCATCGACTGAACCAATCTCTACACATCATGATCTTCCTGATTCCTCTTTAGCAGTGCAAGAGCCATTTTGGCAAGATTTCTAATCACATCATTGTCTTTGGGTGATGCATGTGCAAAATAACTAAAGTTTATTAGATTGTTCCAACCAGAAATCAAAGCAGAATTTTGTCCATTCTGATTTTCAATTGAAATGCCTAGTTCCAACAGAAACGGAAAGTAGGTGATTTTCCGCTTCACCCCTAGATCACACTATGTGCAGATGGGGCATGGATCCAATTGATATTTTATATACTTTACATGTCTAGCAATACACTTGTGACCCCTGACAGTGTCATTTTGAAAATCAGTTTCTTCCCATTTCGACTCGTTTGCCTGAAAACTAGGGGTGTGCCCCAGGCCCTCATGTCGTTTTCGTTTTCCGTTATTAAAAAATGTCATTTTTATCATAGTTATTAATGACAATATTGTTTGCATTTTCATTGTCGTTATCATTTTTGTTACCATTTTTTATATCATTTCGTTATTGGTATTGGTATCATTTTTGTTATCAGTATCGATATTCATTATAATTATTAATATCGTTATTGATATTGGTACCATTTCAAACAAAGATTTTATTTTTGGTATCAGTATCATTATTGATCTTTGTGCATAACTAATATTTATCTCAATCAAGACAGGGAAAGGGGAAAGGAAAACTATCTATTAACAATTCTCTATATAACTAATCTAATCTAATCTATATGTCTATAATATATATCTATATCTAATCTATATTACCTATCTATATATAATGTACAGGGAGGAGAAAGGCAGGGAAAGGGAGAAAGTAAAATGTAGGGTATGAGGAAGGGAAGGTATTGGTGGGAATACCTAACAAACAAACAAACAAATACAAAGAGGGCTGGGGTGGATTTCTTTATGTGCAAACACCCTAGTTCTGTAAACACAACCTGACAAGCAGAGTAATCACACAATAGAGAGAAAAAAACTGGCCCTCCCATTATAAAGGGTTGCCGTGTCCTCCCCCAGTGCCCCTCTCTGATTGGTTGTGGGAGGCAGCAGCCATTGAAAAATCACACAGTCCCATGAGACTGCTGGGGCCTGCTTGTGCTGCTCATTGGCCAGAGATACATCCATCAGATGAGCTACTAGCC
This sequence comes from Sphenodon punctatus, assembly GCA_003113815.1. Taxonomy (NCBI): domain Eukaryota; kingdom Metazoa; phylum Chordata; class Lepidosauria; order Sphenodontia; family Sphenodontidae; genus Sphenodon; species Sphenodon punctatus. Next base: position 189,503 of record QEPC01006235.1, read on the forward strand.
CATCCCAACACAGGGTGATTTCAGAAGTGACGTGTTCTAATTCACCACAGTGAATCCCACCCCGGTGTGAACGAATCCACCACGGGCTGTGGTAACACGTGCGGCCCAAACAGAAGTGACAGGATTGTGACCACTGCCCGGGGGCAATCAAAGAGAACATGGGCTGAGGGAACACAACAGACATGCAGTGAAGATGTGGACCACGGTTCGAGTCTCAGAATGCACCGCGGCTGGGATCAATTCCTTCCACCGTGGCTGCAGGTTTTCATTCAGAAGTTACTTTTCATTCACCCCTGCCGTGGTGACCATTCACCACACTTCTGGACCTCCTCCCACCCCAACCTCACGAAGCGTGGTTAGCTTCATACCGGGCTGCGTTTGACTGTGGTGAACATCTGGATGCGAGCAAACAGACATGCATGGCACTTTCACCACCACCCGCGTTTGACTAAGGTTGACTCTGGTGGACATTCACCACGTCACTTCTGAAATCACCCACAGGCACAGTACAAGAGTTCAACCCTGCTAAGACTCGAGATATCTGTTTCCTCCTCCCCTCTTTACATTTTCCCTCCAAAACCTAATTGCCACAACACTAATAACGACAATGATAATGACATTGTCGTTTTTGTTTCTTGTTATCGTTTTTGTTATTGTTTTGGGTATCATTTTTGGTATATTTTTGATATCGATATTGGTATCGATATCGATATTATGATTATTATTATTATTAACAAACATTTATATAGCGCTAGCAGTGTACTTGGCACTTTACAAAGTAATAAAATAGACAGGGTCCCTGCCCCTAGGGCTTACAATCTGAGAGACATGAGCTGGGGGAGAGACTTATGAAGGGGAACAGAGGGAGAGACAAGGGGTCTAACATTCATGAAGATGCTAGGTCTCAAGTGCACGTACTTGGCTTGGTTACGATGAGAATGACAGCAGGCAGGTCCATGTTGCAAGGATATGGGTAAACTGATCGTAGGTATAGGAATAGTGGCTCAGCAGGATAAAGAGTCAGACAGAGCAGAGCGAAAGAGGTGAGTTTTAAGGAGAGATTAATATTGGTATACCGATATAATTATTGGTATTCTCGGTTGTTGTTTTTGGTATTCTTGGTTGTCGTTTTCATTGTCGTTATTCTCGGTTTTCAGTTTTTTGCTGCAATAACAAAAACGAAGATGACAATTTTCATTATTGTATTAACAAAAACGACATGCACACAGGATGTGGCAAAATGCATATACCTCCCTCTTTAAAAGTGTTAAATAAACATGATAATAGAAAAATAATTTCTCATATCTGAAAATGTCTCCTGAATAAGCTTAAGCTTTTTTAAAAATAAAAGCTATTTTAATCCCAGTGCATGCTGTTTCCTAAACAAACTCTCTTGAAGATTATATCAATTTCACAGGAGATTTATAAGCCACTTCAAAATTCAAGAATCAATTAATCAGTCCCTGTTGATGTGTTTAATGTGAAGCTGAAATAATGATAAAAGATGAAATGTCACATGGCCAGCTGTATTTCTCAGAGAATGATGCTGTGTTATTTGATATGTCAAATTTTCAGGCTGCTATCGCAGCCTGAAAATTAAAGGCAGGACGACTTAACCATTATAAATACCGTATTGTAAAGCCCTTATATTGAAGAAACCGCTTGAGCTACAAATCTGAAATTTTAACCATGACTTATATTTGAGGGAAACGTCAAACATGCGAAATTAGAAGATGATGCTGACAGGAAATCAAAAGTTATAACTATTTAAATATGAATTGATAGTGGTCAAAGTTCACCCCTTCCTGAAGATTTTGAACAATCAATAGCGCCTTCCCCTGAACGAGGTATGCCCTGAGATTTCACAGCCTTCTAGACTGGGATGTTGTAGTATGATAGTGCTTGCTGCACCTAATAACAAGTTATGAAAGATCTAAAAATCAGTTCTTCTGGCTAGCGCATGAGCAGTAGTTCCCATGCTTCTTAGGCTGGGCTCAAGGAAGGGCGTGAGCGTGGCAGTGATCTTGGGAAGTAATGGGAAGAAGAGGAGAAGGGAGGAAGGGGAGAAATTAGTGCCAAAACTTCCCTCCCACTCACTCTGCTGTTGCTCAGCTGCTGCCACCACTAGTCATCCACCAGCTCTGCTCCCTTGCATGGGAGTCACCAAGACATCCTGGACTCTACCCTGGCTACTGGGTCAGGACAGGGGAGGGGAAACACTCCACCTCCCACCTTGATGCTCATGGCTCTACTCCCCTGCCTGGGATCCAGGAACAGAACTGGAGACACCCCCTTCCCCCGCAGTGTGATTCTTGTGCTCCTTGCCACCCAAAGTCTCCAGAGCCAGAGGGAATCTTTGAACAGATGAGGGACGTCTCAGGAGGGCAGTGCCTCCAAAACTGGATTCCTTCTGGGCCAAGTCAAGGCGAGTGCTCACCTGGCTGTCTGCAGGAACAAGGGTATCTGGGGAGGGGGGCACTTGACCCCCCCTGGGAAGTGGGAAATTTACTGAATTTTTTTAGCGGATGTATGGAAAGATAGGCTAGAGGATACTACCATTAGATGGATTTACAACTGGTTGAAGAACTATCCACAAAGAGTGCTCATAAATGTCTCCCCATCATTACAGAGGGAAATATCAAGTGGGGTGCTTCAGGGCTCGGTCCTGGGCCCTGTACTGTTCAACATCTTCATTAATGACTTGGATGAAGGAGTAGAGGGGATGTTTATCAAAATTGCAAATTACACAAAACTGGGAAGGATAACACCTTACAAGACAGAAAAAAGATTTTAAATGATCTTGACAGGATGGAAAGCTGGGCCAAAACTAACAAAATGAAATTCAACAGAGATAATTGTAAAGTTCTGCATTTAGGTAAGAAAAATCAAATGCACACATATAGGATGGGGGATACCTGGCATGGCAGTGGTACATGTGAAAAGGATCTAGGGGTAGTAGTTGATCACAAGCTGAACATGAATCAGCAGTGTGATTCAGCTGTTAAAAAGGCTAATGCAATTTTAGGCTTCATTAACAGAAGCATAGGGTCCAGGTCATGAGAAACAATAGTTCCACTATATTCTGCTCTGGTCAGACCTCATCTGGAGTACTGTGTGCAGTTTTGGGAACCGCATTTTTTGTTCTTATGTTCCTATGACATTGACAAATTGGAACGGGTTCAGAGGAGAGCGATGAAGATGGTCAGGGGTCTGGAAATCAAGTTGCGTGAGGAAAGGTTGAAGGAGCTGGGTATGTTTAGCATGGAAAAGAGAAGACTATGGGGGGACATGATAGTCATATTCAAATATCTGAAGGGCATAGAAGATGGAGCAGACTTGTTCTCTGTTGCTCCTGATGGCAAGACTAGATCCAATGGGCTCAAATTACAAGGAAGCAGATTTGGACTAAACATTAGGAAGAACTTCCTAACGATAAGACCTGTTTGACAGTGGAACAGACTGCCTAGGGCAGTGGTAGGCTCTCCTTTGCTGTCCTTTTGTGCAAAATTCCATCGTATAAGTAATTTAATTGTATAAAGTTGTGTAAACATTTCTTGTCATACTTTCTTTGTTTAAAGTTTATACAATTTCTATACATGTCAAAGGACAGAGGCCTTTTTCACATGGGCGGCACCCACGCATGTAAGTTCCACAGCAGGTGGGTGGGATGGATGGGTGTGCATGCGTGCGTGCATCCAAGCTCTCACCCATATACATACACAACTATCTACACCCATCCCCAGTGCACGGAGCAACCGGCAAAAACAGCAGTTGCTCCATGCATGTTGATGGATGAGGCGTGGGTGTAGATGGGTTTCATCTACACACACACACACACACACACACACACACAGAGACACCACTGCACACGGACTGTGGTGCACACTAATTCCCCCGTGTTTCTGCCTGGGTAAAAACGGCCAGAGTCGAAGTGTTTTGAAAAAATTTCATAGGTGGCTTATGAAAATAATTTAATGACCTGTAATAAATAAGGTACATAAGTTGTGTTAATGTTGATGTTACATTATGCAATACAGATAATGAATTATAGATAATTTCCATTCATTTTGCTGTTTAATTTTTGTTGTAATGTATGTTATTTATTTTTTTAATTGCAATTGTAATTAATGTTCATGTTTTTTGGAGCTTATGTTTGGGTAAAATGTGTTATGTGAAATGTTTTTGAAGAGGAAAGTTTTTTGTTTTCAAAATGGTCCTGCCTTTAATGGTTTATTAAACCATACATTTTTGTTTGTTTGAGATAATTAACAACTACTTAGGAATAAATGTATAAAACTTGATTTTAAACATTAATCCTAACAGCTACCAGTCTGCCTGAAGTTTAATGGAAGAGCTAGAAAATCCACCTGTCATGAAATGGGTAAAACATCCACCTTATTTTTTGTGTATGACCAGTAAAAGGCGATATTCTGATAATATTCTGTACCTATTTCCTCAAGTTGAAGTGGAGGTTTATAGTTTACAAAGGTAAGAAATAATTTTTTTTCCCTTTCAAATACGTGCTTCTACTCTCCTTTCAGTTCAGTTAGTTTTACATGGGTATCTCAAGTCAGATTTTGGCTGATAAATTGGGATGATATCTTCTGTTTTAAAAACTTATTGGCTAAGTGAGTCAAGTCATTTGAAGAACTGACAGCTAGTGTTACCAAATGTCCTTTTACACGTGTGTCCACTGGGGACTCTGGGGAAGGGTTTCCCAATGTCCAGGTGTGCACTTCAAAATCGCTCAATTTGGTGAATTAAGCTCTCAAATTTAGGACACACAGAACTTAGGCATCTTGGTCTGGAGACGTGATGTGCTGCAGTCTCCTGAGACCCAAAGAATGAGAGACACAGGGTTTTGGGAAAAGTACAAAGGCTTATTTATTACAGGAATCTAGACAGAACCGGCACTTGTGGGGTTACAGAGGTAATTAGACTAGGAGAGGGCTGGCAGGGTTCTGCTGACCTGGTAACTAAGTCAGAGAAGAAAGAACCAAAAAGGGATAGAAAGGTCAGGAGAGCAAGAGAAGCGAAGAAGGCGGAAGAAGGAGAGAAGCAGGGGATGTAGGGCTAGGCAAGAGGGCAAAAAAAAAGGAGCTGGGAGGAGCAGAGAGTTTACCTATCCTTGGGCCATTGAAAAGGACAGGCAGCCTTGACAATCCAGCGGTGGCTTCTGGAGGGACAGTGTCTGTGGAGGGGCATCGGGGATGGTCCTTAGGCAGTGTTGCACAGAGTAACCTGTACAATTCCATGTCAAGCACGAACTCAACTAGCAATGGGGCCGCAAGGCAATTATAGGGTCTGTGCCCAAGCTAAACAAAAAAAATCCCTAAGACCTTCACGCCACCAGACAAGGTTTGAAAAGGGTTTGAAAAGGTCCTTAAAGAAATGAGTGGGAAAGATCTTGTAAAGGTCTTTGTATCTGGCAGAGGGATTTTGTGTCCTGAGTACACAAAGTTGATGTTCTATTAAGGTCTAGAGGAAGAGCAGGGAAGGGTTTCCAATAGACATCCTGGGTGGGGAAAAGGAACACATAGCAGGTCTGCTCTGGAATGTCTGGGAACCTGGGAACCGTCTTTGTCATGTAAGTGTGAGTCTGAGGTAGGGATGGGCTAACAGAACACGGTTTGGATGTTCGGACGTTCGGTCCAAAATCCAAGTTCAGGTTCGGCTGTTCAGTTCGATTCAGCCGAACTTGGCCAAACAACCAAAAATAGCGCTATCGATACCGAAACCGAGTTCAAACATTTTTTTTTGTTTGACCCTGAAACCACCTCTGGTCGCCACCCCTGGTGGCAGGAAGTCTGCTCCTCAGCTGCCTCCCACTTCCAGTCATGTTTTTCCTGCCTTCCAGTCACGTTTTCCCCACCCCCGAACTCATCCGAACTTTTTCGAACTGTTCGGCCATTCGAGCGTTCGGTTTGGACGTTCAGTTCAGTCGTCCGAACAGGCCGAGTTCGGCCCAAACTCCGAACTTCCAAACCGCGTTTTCCCAACCCTAGTCTGAGGAGGGGTTGGGTGTTGTTTCCTTTATCAGATTAGGGTGGGTCTGAGGTATTTTCCCTGGTAGGAGATTTTATATGGTTTGCTTGCCTTCTTGAAATGGCAGAGGGGTTTTGCAAGGGATTCTGGGGCAAATCCATGAACCAGAGCTGGGGTACTTTGCTAGATAGGAGACTCCCACGTTTCTGGTGGTACTATGAAAGGAGATAGTTTGGCGTCTCAGTGGCCCCTTATTCTACAAGCTAGCTACTCTTAATGACTTGTGGGCTAGGTACATGAAAAAGCTGTATGCGTGGATATCCACTGTAGTTTCACAAGTCCATGTGGATGCCCCAGCCTTCTCAGAGTTCTTCATAAAACCCGAGGGGTGTGTGTGTGTGAGTGTGTCATTTTTGTATTCAATTTGCTCTTCTTAACACTAGGACAGTAACAGACAAATTAGGGCAATGTGCATCATCATCTCAATATATAGGGCTGATAAAAAATGGACTTTCAAGATTTATTTTCAATCCACACTGAGACAAAAGTCAAGATAACAACATTTTCTATAGACATAATATTCAAAAAAATGAAGTTTCAGACTGAGTTGAACTGAAAAGCTGAACCAATTCATGTTGGTTTAACAACAACAACAAAATAGAGGTAGAGTTTCTAATTGAGTTGTAGTTTGACCCATGAGATTAAATGAACAGCAGGTTTTTATTAACTGATTTGGATTTGCATTTTTGATGGTCATCTGAATAAATATCTGCAACCAAGGGGATATTTGTTTATCTGAGTCTCCAGATATTTAGTTTAGGATAGTCTGATTTTTCTGGTTACTTCTTTCATTTTAGCTCAGCTATTGGGTTATTTAGATGAATATCTAAAGCAAAATGATGAAAATAACTGGAAAAACCATACCAACAAAATGCAATGAGTTTCCAAGCTCAGCGAAATGAATAGTGTGTTGAACCAGCTTTCTCAGACCTGATTTGAAGCAGAAGAAATAGTTGGATATTACGTTGACAATGGATATTAATTTCATCTCTAACTCACTTTCTGGGCTATGGACCATAGTTCTAAATCGAGTACATCTCCTATTGCATTTCACTACAGCTGACTTCTGAAAGAGTGCCCCATGTGAGTTCAGCCATATTAGTGCAGTCTGGAAGTTGAAACCCAGCTACAGAATAAGACTTGTAGTGCTAGGTATGGGCGAACAGATAGCAGTTTGGGTTCGGCCGTTTGGTTCGGCTGCGTTCAGTTCGTCCATTCATTTCAGCCATTGGATTCAATCACCAAGTTCAGATTCAACTGTTTGGTTCAGCCGTTTGGGTTCGGCCGTTCGGGGAAAAAAAAATCGCAAGAACACGTGACGCCGTGATCGCGCTGCAAATCGGAAATTCGAGTGCATGTGGAGCTGTATGGTGAGTGAGTGTTTGCCTGGGTGGCTGTTCAGTTTGTGTGTTTTGACTGTGTTTGCGTTGGGTTTGGCTGTGTTGTTGTTGTGGTTGGTGAGTGTTCGTGTGTGTCGTGGGTGACTGTTTTGGCTGTGTGTAATTGTTTTTTTAAAAAAATGAAGAAGGCTGCAGTGCTTATTCGCCGTCTGGGGGCCAACTTGCCGCTTGAGGGAGGCGGAGAAAGAGGTTGCTGGCACTGCCCCTACTACACCTCTGGTGATGGTGTCCAGCGCCTCAGCTGAGGAGCAAGTGGCGGGATCAGGAGGTGCTGCCAGGTTTGTAAACTTTTTTGTTTTACTTTGAGGACAAGAAAGGCTCTATCCGTTAGAGCGAGCTCACTGGTGTGCGGGTGGGTACATGGGTGGTGGGCATCAGTCAAGCACAAACAGTTGGCATCAGCGGGTGGCATCAGATGTCTGCCACAGAGAGAGAGGTTACTGTAGTGTGGGCCGTGGGGCTTTGGCATGAGCAGCACCCCCACCCAAACATGTGCCAGGCTAGCAAGGTTCTCCATTCTTCAGTTGCCATTCGATTTCCTACTCACCCCCAAATAAGGGCAGGGTCTTTCCAGTCAGGGTCACATCTCCTGTCACCATCACTAGCACCCCAAGGAGGGCAGGATTTTCACGTACCATCCAGGGCCTTCTTAGGATTCGTACGTGCTTTCTAGTTGCAATCCCTAGCACCCCAAGGAGGGAGGACAAGAGGCATCATGATTCATCATCATATATGAATGATATTACTTTGGTGTTCTTAATGTGTTCCCATTTCAGAGAGGAATCAGATTGCCAGCCCCAGTGCTGCTGCCAGGACCAGGCCAAGGTGGAGGACCCCTAGGCAGAGGTTGCCACTGCCAGTGACACAACCAGACATTCAGACACCGAAGTCAGATATCTGGAGGTTTTTTGACAAGTGCTACGGAATCGCCACATGCAAGGTATTGCATGGGGACTGGAACAACAGGGAATGAATTGCCTTATGACCTGACCTGTTAGGAATGGAAGTTCCCTGCAGAGAGAGATTGGCCACCCAGTCCACCCACTTGTGGAGACAGAATGCAGCCAGGGCTTGACAGACCATTGGTCTGACACAGATGGCACTTCTTATGTTCCTATCTTTTTCTGCTCATTTTAGCACTGGAAGAAAAGATTCTGCCAGCAGAGGGAGGGGACCACATCAGGGCTCATTGCCCACATTGAGAGCACCCATGGTCTGAGAGTGAGGCGGCAGGCGGAGGAATCTGGTGTGGCCGTGGTCATGGAGCATCAGTGCCATAAGAAGGGGGGGAAGGCAACCCACAAATGAAGGGATGTACACCCTTCCCTCCCCCCCACCTCCAGCCCTGATGTGGAGACCACCGGGCCACGAGAGAATGCAGAGGCCAAGGCATTCCGGCCCAGTTGCAACGGCCCACCCGGGACTTTGTGGCCGAGGTCCAGCAGTCTGCAGCCACCATGGAGAACCGCCTGGTGGAGCAGTTGCAGGCGGTCCAGGTGGAGAGGCAGAAGGTGGAGGCATATGGCCAGAATGTCTCCGCCAAGATGGACCGCCTGCAAATGTATCACCAGACACTCTCCAGGTGGCATTAGGACATGGAAGGGGCCGTGAACTTTGCTGTCTCCCATGACTACGAGCTGCCAGAGTCCTGGGTGGCCAGCCCTCAGACCTGTGCTGTGCCCCAACGACTGTTGCTTTCCCCCCAAGTCCAGAGACTCCTAGTTTAAATGTATATGCTTTCTTTGAATGTTTGCTTTTGGTTTTTAGAATGTTTTTTGTTGTTGTTGTTTTGTTGTTAGTTTTAATAAAAGTTGTTATATTTCTTTTTATGAGCTTCGTGTGACCTGTCTAATCTTTTATTCCTATGTGCTGAAGTTGGTGGTAGCAGCAGGTATAGGAATGCACACAGGCAGGCAGGCAGGTACATATAAAATATTGTGTGTTATATTCCATCTCATCACTTTATTGATGGCCCCATGCACGGGAGCCAGCACCTTAAATTCCAAGAGCATTGAGGTCCAGGCTAAGAATGAGGAGGGGACAGGGGTAAAGGGGCTGGGCAGGGGCAGGTGCTTGCTGGCTGAAGAGGGTGGAAGTTTCCTAGCACTTTTTGGTTAACCCATGGCAAAGTCACAGAACAAGGTCCTGGACTGTAGGAGACGTTTAAGATTCTTTTAGGATTGAGATCATCCAGTGAGAGCTCCAAATCATCAGAAGGTAAGCAAACTGAGTACGTCATCACTGCGGAAATCCTCAAGGAACTCAACACTATATGCAGGTTGCACAACTGGATATGCGTGCATCATCAGTCAAATCTGAGAAGTGGAGAGGATTCAGAATGTGATCTGTAGGGATGTGCAAACACGAACAGTCGATCCCAAGAGATAGGAGAGCGTTGTTGCGAAGGGACGGGAGATCGCTGATAGCCTCCATTTCCCACAGCCGATCGAAAGCAAGTCAGGTACAGGATCTCCCATTCAGTCCCATTGTAATGTTCACCCAGTCCCTGCCTGCTGGTGCACTAATCTGAACTATTGCAGTCTACAAGATTGAGGAGAAAATGGCTGATGTGCAATACCATCAGCAGCAGCAGACACTGGGTTTCTGGGGTAGAACCTGTGGCACAGACAGCATAGGTGGCATTGGCAGCAGTGGCAGACACTGGATTGCCAGGGCACAGTACCTGTGGCACAGCATACAGCAGAGGCAGGATTGACAGCACCCTGTGAGTGTAATGATGGCTCCAGACCCATCACGGTGGGCCCTTGAGCGTAATGATGGCCCCAGACCCATCACAGTGGGTCCTGGGGCTGGAATGGCAGCTTATAGATATTAGTCACAGCCCTCCCTGCCAGTAACATAGGACCCAGGACCCTGATGGTGGGTCCTGGGGCTGGAGTGGCTGCTTCTTTATGCGGTGAAATGACAGTGCAGTGTGCGAGGAATGATGGCCCTGGACCCATAACAGTGGGTCCTGGAGCTAGAGTGGCAGCATGTAGATATGGGCAACAGCCCTTCCTGCCAGTAACATAGGCCCCAGGACCATGACGGTGGGTCCTGGGGCTGGAATCGCTATTTCTTGATGCGGTGGAACAACAGCACAGTTTGCGAGGAATGATTTCCCCGGACCCATCATGGTGGGTCCTGGGACTAGAGTGGCAGCTTGTAGATATTGGCCACAGCTGTCCATGCCTGTAACGTAGCCCCAGAACCCTGGTGATGGGTCCTGGGACTGGAGTGGCTGCTTCTTGATGCGGTGGAATGACAGCACAGTGTGCGAGGAATGATGGCCCCCGGAACCATAATGGTGGGTCCTGGGGCTAGAGTGGCAGCTTGTAGATATTGGCCACAGCCCTCCCTGCCTGTAACGTAGCCCCAGAACCCTGGTGGCGGGTCCTGGGACTGGAGTGGCTGTTCTTTGATGCGGTGGAAAGACATCACCTCCATGTGAGGAATGATGGACCCAGGCCCATGAATGTGGGTCCTGGGGCTAGAGTGGCAACTTCTGGATCTTGGTCACAGCCCTCCCTGCCTGTAACTTGGCCCCAGAACCCTGACGGTGGGTCCTGGGGCTGGAGTGGCTGTTTCTTGATGCGGTGGAAAGACATCGCCTCTGTGTGAGGAATGATGGCCCCGAACCCATTATGGTGGGTCTTGGGACTGGAGTGGCAGATTCTGGATCTTGACCACAGTCCTCTCTGCCTGTAACTTGACCCCAGAATCCTGGTGGCAGGTCCTGGGGCTGGAGTGGCTGCTTCATGAGATGGTTGAACAATGGCTCTCTGTGAGTGGAATGACGGACCCCAGAACCCGTGGCACAGAAAGCATGGTCAGCATTGGCAGCAGCAGCAGACATTGGATTGTCAGAGTGCAGAACCCATGGCACTAGGGATGGGTGAATGTGGTTCAGAAGTTCAGAGTTCTGCCCGAACTTGGCCTGTTCGGATGACCGAACGCGAACATGAACACGAACACACTGAACAGAACAGAACACTGAACAGTGAAATGGCCAAACAGTTCGGTCAGTTCGTATCGCGTTTGGGTGAGTTTGGGTGGCAAAAAAAGGTTCACTGTAAGGTGACAGGGAGGGGTAGTACTAGTCACTGAGGAGCAGACTTCCAGGCACCAGGGGTGGAGAGGCTTGCAAGAAATGAAACTATCTGCCTCCCCCCTTCCCAATACCTTCTGAGCTAGTCACTGTTCCTGAACAGCAGGTGTTGAGTAGGATTATTAGATTGCTTTAATATTCATTTCAGTTTTGTACTGAAATAAAACTTAAACCTTAAACTGAAACCTTGTGTTTGTGATTCCCCCCCCATCCCATATAGAGAGAGATAAAGAGATATAGATATAGAGAGAGAGAGAGATAGGTTAGGGATAGTAGTTGTAGGAGCTAGCTTAGTGATATAGTGTTAGTGATAAGGTTTTAGTGTTTGTAGGAGTAGGGCTGTGTACTTATTAAATAATCCATTTAATTCATAGCATTTAGAATAGTTAATAGCGGTTAGATTTAGTGTGTATATATATATAATATTAGATTTTTAAAAAAACCCATATAAAACAAAAAAACCAAATAAAAACCAAAAGAAAACCATATAAAACCCAATAAAAAAACAAACAAACAAAAACATATCAAAAACAAAAAAAACACCCATAACATTTCCTGAACGGCCGAACTGAACAGCTGAACCGAACGCAGCCGAACTGAACGGACAAACCGAACGGATGAACCGAACGCAGCCGAACCGAATGGCCGAACCCGAACCGTGATCTGTTCGCCCATCCCTACATGGCACAGACAGCATACAGGCCTGGGGGCCATTGGCACTAGCACCAGAAGACATTGGTTGCCATGGCAGGCAGTCAGGTGGCGTGGCATGAGCGGCAGTCAGGCAGACTGAGGCAGGGTTCAAGCTTTGCCACCTCGGCAGGCAGGCGGGCGGGCGGGTGGGCAGGCAGGTAGGCAGGCAGTGTGGCATGAGAGGCATTAGGCGAGGCAGGCTTTGGCAGACTTTCAGCTAGTCAGCCTGCATGGGCAGACAGGCACTTTGGCATGGGAGGGAGGAAGGTGAACAAAGGCATAAATTGAGGTTGGCGGCACTCTGGGCAGGCAGACAGGCAGCGTGGCATGGGAGGCAGTAGGGCAGGCAGGCTTTGGCAGGCTTTGAGTAAGACAAACTGGGTGGGTAGACAGGCACCTTGGCATGGGAGGCAGGAAGGCGGACTGAGGCAGGCTTTGAGCTTGGTGGAAACCTGGGCAGGCAGACAGGCAGAGTGGCATGAGAGGCAGTAGGGAAGGCAGGCTGGGACCAATATTGGCATCAGGCTCTCAGATAGGCTAGCAAAGTATGCAGCGCGAGAGAGCGAGAGCCAGTCAGTGTCACATAGGCGGGACGAGATCATGAACCATAGGCCGACTCGCAGGCTTACAGTTTGTTTCCCAATGCCACCCTGTGTCATGAGATCAGTCATATAAGGTGGTCGAGGCCATCTACTATGAGAGAGAGAGAGAGGCAGGGTGGGTGCCAGATATTGGGAGGGAGAGACAGCACCTCAGAAACACAGGAGCAGTAGCCCTAGCCCAGATGGAGGAGGAGGAGGAGCAAACCCATCCTGAGTGCCCATGGCATGGGATGGCGTGTGCCACTGCACCATCACTCATTATCCGGGGGCAGCTCGAGGAATCCCAGCAGCAGAAGGTTCACCTTCAGGAACAGCAACTGCTCCACCAACTTGGCCCCCAGTCTCAGGCGGTGCGGGGTGCAAATATCCCCCACGATGGAGAAAACCCTCTCGCTGCGGATGCTGACATCCTCATCTGACATCCTCCTGCCCTGAGGGCCACAATCCTGCCCCCCCCCCTCAAATCTCATCCAGGCTTCTGCGGAGACTAGGGACCAGCGGGGCCATCTGGCTGAGGTTGGCGGTGGAGCTGCTCAAGGTGTCCATGATGGCCAGGAATGGTTTCAGGATGAAGACCATCTGAGTGATAATCTCCAATTCCTCCCTGTTGTACCCTGGAGGTGCCTCAATGTCTGTCTCAAGTTCCACCTGATGGAGGGCGGCTTTCTGTTCAAGAAGCCACTTGAGCATCAGGAAGGTGGAATTCCACCTGGTGGAGACATCCTGACCAGTGTGTGTACCAGGAACCCTTGCACGGCCTACTTCTCCCGGAGGAACTCGATGCCCTTCATGCTTCAGTTGAAGAAGCCCGCCAGCTTCCTCCCCGACTTGACCAGGGAGCTAAGCATGCCTGGCCCAATCCCCTTCTCCCCCAAGCCCAGAGTGTGCTTCACCACAAGATGGAGGGTGCGTGCGGTGCAAGAATGCTTGTGAAGCCCCCGTCATGGACTGTCTTTAGTATATTGCCGCATTGTCCGTTACCACACACCCCTTGGTGAAGGCCACGCCTGTCATGACCCATTCCCTCACCATGGTGTCCAGGGCTGCCTCGAAATTCCTTGAGGTATGAGAGCTGTGCATGACTTGTGCCTGAAGCAGGGCCTACCTATACCCTGCTTCAGGTCCCCTCCTGCCACTGAAAAGTGCTGCCTCTGGGTCCTGCAACCAGTGTGCAGTCACTGCCAGGTAGGTGTGCTGGGCACTTCTGGTGGATCACAGGTCAGTGGTGAAGTGTACCATGTCCCCCCCAGCCCCTGCCAGCTGCTCCATCATCCACTCCTTCAAAGCCCCGTAGAGCTGTGGCAACACGGTCCAAATCAGGGTGGAGCGGGAAGGCATCTTAAAGTGGGCGACCAGGAACACTATTAGCTGCTGGAAGCCCTTGTCCTCTACAATTGACAAGAGCTGGCCATCCAGGGCAATCATCTCGGCCAACAAGGGTTTGGATTTCTCCTGGATGCCTGTGCCATGGCGCCCTGCCGATGGCCTTGACACATTCCTCCACCCCATCTCCTCCATGGTGGACTAACAGCACTGCTGGGGAGGCTTCTGCTGCTGTTCTTCCCCCATACTGCTCCTGCTGCTAGAGGCAGCAGCAGTTGGTGCAGGAAGCTGGCCCGCTGAAGGAGCAGGGCGACTGGCCGCTGCAGTCGGGAACCCGCTGGCATCCACTTCCCCTGCCTTCCCGCTGAGCAACACAGCACTGTGGCATGCCTTGAGGTGTCTCGCCATTGTAGTTGTGCCAAGGTTAGCGAGCATTTGCCCACGCTTCACCATCTTATTGCACAGTGTGCACTGGACCTCTCTGGGATCATCTGCCCACACCTGCTTAAAATGATCGCAGACTGAGGATGCCCCCTCCCCCTGCCTTCTTGCTTGCCCCAGTGGATGCACTGCTGCCAGAGCTGCTGGGAGGGGGAGAAGGTCGTGAAAATGGTGACACAGCTCTGGGAGGAGGGTCAGACATTACCTCAGCTACAGACATCTCCTCTGTGGCACTTGTGTCTGCTTCTTCCTCACTGTCCATGATCACGGTGATGTCTCATGAAGGGGAGTACTAGGACCCTAAGGCTAGCTTGTCCGTGCGCACCATGCTGCTGGCCACTCTCCCTGTGCCGCTAGTGCTGCTAATGCTGTTGCTGTTGCTGCTGCTACTACTCTCCGTCCTGAGATTTCCTGGGATTGAGCCCTGCGTCTAGCAGCCAGGGTGGGTACCACCATCTCTGGACTGCTGGGGATTGCCTTGACAGTGGGGGACATTGGTGGCCCTGGAGGAACACCGGAAGCATCACCAGAACCTGCTCCAGCACCACCAGCAGCAGAGACAGATGCAGCCTTAAGTTCTGCAGGCCTTCCAGTGCCCTGCGTGGCAGTGGAGGAGGGCACTTCCAGGAGGCAACACTGAGCCGCTGAAGCCTGTTGCCCTAAAGCAGGCCTGCTGAGTTGGTAGGGGGGATGTGCTCTGCCTCTGGCTACTGCTGCTGCCAGCTGCCACTCCCCTGGCATGGCCCCTCCTGCCTCTGTCACGTGCCCCATTGCCTCCCCTATGGGCCGCAGACTGGCCTCTCCTTCCCTTCTCCATTTCTCCCTCCAAAATAATGTTTTTATATGTTTGTTTTTGTATTTAAATTTTTTATCTAATATTTTATATATCTACACTAAATCTAACTGCTATTAACTAATACTATTCTAAATTCTATGAACTAAATGGATTATCTAATAAGTACACAGGCCTACTCCTACAAACAGTAAACTAAATCATTAACGCTATCTCTATCACTAAGCTAACTCCTACAACTGTCTACTATCTCTAACCTATCTATCTATATATGGGATGGGGGGGTGGAATCACAAACAACACAAGGAGGGGTACAAAACTGAATGGAAACCTAAACCAATCTAATAATCCTACTTTAAATGAAAAAACAGGGGAAGGGAAGGGAATCTGGGATGGAATATCTGGGAAAGGGAAAGGATTCAATGGAGGGGGGAGGGAGGATGGAAGATTGAACAGAGGGAACACAGGGAGGGGTAAAAACAAAAAATAACCACTAAATCTATCTAAGCTAAGCTAAATAAATGAATGAGAATATGGGGGTAGATGGGTTGGATGGGTGAAATGGGAGGAGGATGACAATGGATTGGGGAGCTGGGAAATTCTGGGAGAAGGAGCCTTCTGCTCAGGAACGGTGACTAGCTCAGAAGCTGTTGGGAAGGGGGGAGGCAGACAGTTTTGTTTCTTGCTGCGCCCACCTCATCGCAAGCCCCATTGGCTCCGTGTAACCTAGCCCGTGGCAATTGCAGACTGCGAAGCCAGTGGTCTGAGGTGAAAAGGGATGGTGATTGGGCAGGCTGGCTGCTACTCCAAACCTCTCCACCTCTGGTGCCTGGAAGTCTGCTCCTCAGCTGACTATCCCTCCCTGTCACGTTTGACCTTCCAGTGACACTTTTTTTTGCCACCCGAACTCACCCGAACGTGATCTGAACTGGCCAAACTGTTCAGTCATTCCGACGTTCGGAATTGAGTTCAGTTTAGTAAGTTTGGGTTCGGGTTCGTACTTGAGTTCGGTTGTCTGAACAGGCCGAGTTCGGGCCCAACTCCGAACTTCCTAACTGCATTCACCCATCCCTATGTAGTGCAGGATCGCACTATGTGAGTTTGTGCAATCAAGTATTTAAGGGTACAGCGAAAGCTAAACCCGTAATAAACTATGTAGTGCGGGATCACACTGGAACTACAAATAATATGGTATAACGCAGATAACCCAGGGAAGGATTAAATAAATGCAGCCAATAAAAAATATTCTGTTTGGTTATTGTTACAGATTCAACTGAAACTATCTGGTGTTTTCATTTGAATCATTCCAAAATGAAAACAGACTTTTCTTACAGAAAGTTATTGTTTCCTGACAAACTTACATTTTCCATTAGGGGGTAAAGTTCAGCTGAAAGTTTTATGATCACATACTTTTAGGAAGAATCACAATAATTTTTCCATTGGGAGAACAAAAGGTGTCCATGAGAGGGAATACAGTGTGCATTTTATCAGGCTCTATCTAAAGTTGAGCAGCTCAGTCATCAGTTTTATATATATTCCAGTGACTGTCTGCATCCTTAAAGGATCCAGAGCTTCCTTGAATTCAGTGGTGTTTAGTTACTTAACACATCTCTGTGTTTATATATATGTGTATATAAACACGTTTATATACACATCTATATATGAATCTTCCTAACTGAGTCAGACCAATGGTCCATCTTAGCCCAGTATTGTCACAACCTGACATGACAGCAGGATTTCAAATCCAGTTCTTCACGATCTCTGGCAGAGGCCTTGCCGAGGCATGCTACCTGAGACCCTACAGGATTCTTGGCAGAGACTTCACCCAGGCATACTACCAGAGATCCTATCCAGAATCAGAGATGCTGGGGATTGAACTTGGGATCTTATACATGCAAAACATGCGTTCTACCACCTGAGCCACAGCCCAGGACTGAGTGTTAGCACCAGATCTTAGTGCTAACAAAAGTTCACTCACATCAATGTGATTTATTCCTGGGCAAAGTGCTAGCACCAGCACTAAATGCTTTCAGGATCATATTGAACATGTTATCAGTGGCACAGTCTACAACTCAATTCTTCTCTCTCACTATTCAGTGCTACGTCACCTGTATTTTGAGCTTTATTACAGTGTCCAACTCACGCTAGAAACATAAGATAGTTTACAGTGGTTAGCAAGTAACTGTAAATGAAAATAATGAATTTAAATCTAGGGTCTTCCCCTTCCTGATTTTCTTATAACACGGTGTGTCTTTCTCTCACACACACTATAGTCTCATAATGAACTACACATCTTTTAGGAAGATGTGTGTGCCCAGAGATCAAATTCATTGCAATTTTCTGGAATCAATGGGTGGTAACTATGATTTATTATATTAGGTATTAGATTCAGCAGATGATGTATCTAATTCAGTACGTGATGTTTCTGGTCCAAAAGGTGATGTATCTAATTCAGGTGATATATCTGAATTCAGTAGGCAATACATCTAATTCACAAGTGATATAACCAATTCCCTATATGATATATTGGGTGCAGTAACTGATATATAAAATTCAAAGACTAATATATCTCATTTAGTATATGGTCTGTTTTCTCCAATGAGTAATTCATTTTCTGTGAATGATTAAGGTTTCAACATAGCATATAACAAAGTAATCATATATAGGAACTTATTTCTGTCTACAATATCTGTTATGGCAATGCATGTTAATAGCCACATTCAGAGATGAATAAAGCTTATGATGAGGTACTTCTCAATATGGAATTTTATCTTACGTGTATTCTTCATCCCCAGAAGTGTATTTTTGGTTCCCCCCCTCTCCCTGTCAATCAAGTATTTAGAAATGGAACTTCCATGCTGTACATATTTACCCTGTTAAAATATTTCTGAAAGTTTCATATGAGGTTGCTATATGAAGTTTGGCAAGAAAAGAACTTCAAATTTAAGAAGGAGAAAAAGAGTTCAAAATGTAATTTATCAGGAAAAGCCTACTATAATAAAGGACCCATGTTCAGTTCACTACATTTTCCCCACTGGTGGCATGAACATGGGTCCCTAACTATATTTTTTATTTTATTTATTTATATAAAATGTGTATCCTGCCCTTCCTGCCCACAGGGCTGTCAGGGCTGACCGTGCCCACCATGGATCTGCGGCTTGAGGGCCGTTGCTAGGCAGCGGCCCGACACGCAGAAGTCATGGAGCGGCTTCAGGCGTCGGGGCAGATGGGTGGAGCTACTCTGAGCGCCGTGAGTGCTTCTAGCCCCGCCCACAGTGTGCGGGAGGCGGCGAGATGCTCGGCGGTGGGCTGGGGGCCCCGCCCTGAGCACACCTGCTTGCACTTGGGGCTCCACTATAAAGCAGACCGGCGGGGCTTGAGTCTCCCGCCGGTAATCATTATTGAGAGACTGGCCCCTCTTTGCCTTGGTATCCTTCCTAGCTTACCTTGACCTGTTTTGAGAAGAGTGTGAGCGACAGTATATGTGCGTGGCTGATCCTTGTGTCTTCCTTCCCTGAGAGCGAGGTTTGGATGAGTGATTGTATTGTTTTCATTATTGTTTTGTGATCATCCTGAGAGTGTGAAGGTGTGTGGTAGGGGAACCGTTACCTTGTCTCCGTGCCCATTAACCTGTCCACGTATCACCCTTACAAGTCCGTTCGTGAGTAAGTCCTATCCTGCACAAACCCCCTCCGTGACATCCCGACCACCTTCTTCCCATTTCCCCCTTCCCAGGGTCATATCTCCTTCCCTTGTTCACCTCACCCTCCTGTACACGGTGGCCCGGACCCAGTGTATTTCCCCGATCGCCTGGTGTTTCCTCTGTGTTGTTCCATGTTGCCCTAGGGGGCAAGGGTCTACCTCTCTCCTCTACCCCGATGATGAACAGGGTTGCCCTCTAAGCAGGAGGGAAAGCCCACCTACCACCCTGAGGGACCTTCTAGTCACCGCTAGAGGAATCTGGTTGAGAGGTAGCCACTCCTGTGTCGGTAGCTCCATCTTCCTTCCTTCTCACCCCCTTCCCTCTCCCTACCTCCGTGACAAGGGCAGCCCAGAGTGGTGGAAAACAACTATAAAAACAATAAAACAATAAAATATTTTAAAAATTCCATATTATGCAGGGGGAAAAAACAAAACAAAACACTCCCTCCCCTCCAACCCACCCCCCACAACCCTTATATAGTACAAATGCTTCACACTGAATGAAAGGAGCTTGTGGAAAAGAGAGGAGATAATTTTTTTCTAAACTGACCCTTTTCCTGATAAATTACATTTTGAACTCTTTTTCTCCTTCTTAACTTTGAAGTTCTTTTCTTGCCAAACTTCATATAGCAACCTCATATGAACCTTTCAGAAATATTTTAGCACGGTAAATATGTACAGCATGGAAGTTCCATTTCTAAATGCTTGATTGACAGGTGGCGGGAAACCAAAAATACACTTCTGGGGATGAAGAGTAATAATGTGCCTTTTATCTGAAGGTCTCTTGGAGCACTACACTAAGACTGGCTAATTAAGTCTCCAGTGAGAATTCTCTTTGGGAAAGAGGTGATGTAATTTACAGATGAGGGAAGCAATTAAATGCCATAAATCCTAAGTCACAAAAACAGATTCAAGAGCCTAAGTGCAACTGAAAGTCAATAAGAATTAAGCTCCAGAATGCCTAAATCAGTTGTGAAAATTAAGTTGATGTCTTGTAGACTATTTTACCAGAAGATGCCAAGATCAGACTTTAAATGTCTTGTCCCACCATGGTCTTTCACCACCATGGCTGCCCATCATGGCGGGGAGTGCGGTTGGTCAGCCATACATTCCTGCATCTCCTCGCCCACACTGGTGGCCCAAGTGATTTGCTGTAGTTCACACATGTGTAAAAACAGATGAAACAGTGGCCCATTGTGGCCCACATTTTTACGCTTTGGTCTGCAAGCCACTGCATCTCTGTTAAGGGCCTACCTGATCAAACCCACTAAGTCCAGGCCACGGCCCAGGCTAGCCTTGACCCAATAGGGGAAAAGTAGGCCATAGTAGACTATCACATTTGGTGTGGCCAGCCATGACCCAGCCCAGATCTGGTCTGCCATGGTCAGCTGCCATGGCAGTCTTCTTTGACCACCATGGCTGCCCATCATGGTGGGGGATTGGGCACTGCATGCAGCATGGGGGCAGCACTAGTCAGCTGCAAGTTCCTGCATCTCTCCACCCTCCCTGGTGGCCCAGCCATGGTAACATGTGGTGAGCAGCCTGACCTGGTCCAGACCATGTATGCTGCGGCTTCTTATCCCTACCTGTGCCGGGCTGCTGCAACAGCGCAATCACTTCTGTTTCCACCCAGTGAACTGATGGCAATGGCAAAGCTGGAACTGGAGTTCATTAATCCTGAGTCAGTAACATGCCACGATACCACAACTTTTAACTAGGAAAACAAACATCACATGTTGTATGTATTGAAAGTGTTGCATTTTACTAGGGTAAAATAAAGTGGTTGGGGAGATTGTGACCCATACTCTCTGTGGACAAGACACCAAACAGTCTGGTTCTGTTTGTTCTCATGAAACTATGCCTTTAATTTAATGCCAAACATGCAACTCTTTAGGGGTGTTTTCAGATAAGCAAGTCAACTGGGGGGGTGGGGTGGAGGAGTGGTTCTGCCATGGAACATCCATGCATGTGGACTGCAGGGGGAGCATAAAAAATGGGCATCTCCCAGCATCACTACTGTAGCCATGGAGGCAGCCACAACACATACCCTCTGCCCTGGAGCAGTCGGGGCAGCCATCCCCACTGATTGTAACTGATTGGAAGCGGGGAGCAGGGAGGGATAACTATCTCTGCCTTCTTACCATAACCCAGATGCTGATTTCAAAAGCTATGGTAGAGAGATGGACGGTAGGTTTCCTCAACTACAAGGAATTCTGTCACAGCCTCCAAATTTCTCTCAATGGGTCTGGGTTTTACCACTTTGTGTATACTACAAACCATGGGTGACTTATTTAGCTCCCAAGTTAAAGGTGTATGTTTGTAGAGAGGAAGGACAGGGGAGCAGTGAAGTCTGGGAATTAGGTACACTTACTAGGGTACAGCTATTCAAGGGACACACAAGCCTACACATGAGAAAAAAGCAATCAGGCTAAATTGTTGATGTTTTAGTGCTTTATGTAATCTTATTGCATGTGATTTATCTGAGCCAACCAGAAGCAGTGTTAGAATATACACAACATTCCAGTCAGCAAGCCAGTCCTCCCAGGGTACCTAAAATTAGGGGTGGGTCCTCAGGTGAAATTTCAGTTTGTTTGTTTTTTCGGTTTCAGTTCTCTGTGAATTTCAGATCCAATTTTGGTTTCAATTTTTTTGGTATTGGCTCTCCCATGTCCCACTGATTTCAATGGGGGAAGCATTTTCTTCCATTGAAGTCAATGAAAAATAATCCATAAATCACTGCAAGACATGTCTTTTAAAATCACCTCTATCATTAAGTTTACCACCAGGAAAGCTTTGTCAAAGTGACTTGAGCTCTGACCTCACGTGAAATGTTATTACCACACAATAATAGAAGACTTAAATTGACCTCCTATAGACTTCAATGGAAAGGAGATCTTGCCAGGAAAGTAGAAATACATGAGGGATTTTATAATGAAAACACAGCTGTGCAGGAGTCTGGACATTCCAGTAGTAATTCTTGACTTTGCAGAGTTGCAAGCAGTGTCAAGCAGCAGACTCTCAAACAAAACAAACAAACCAACAAACATAATCAACTCCTGACCCCCATGGGCAACCCCCTGGCCTCCTGAACCCCTGGGACACTCCCCACTGGACTTTCTGTCCCTCCCAGTACCCTTCTGGAAAACAAACAAATACCAGACCCCCACCTGCAAGCAGTGCCAAGCAGCAAACTCAGAAACAAACAAAATAAACTCCTGTCCCACCTGGACAACCTCCTGGACTCCTAGGTGCCTGGGGCACACACAGTCACACACACACACAAGAGGACTTCCCTCCCAGGAGCCATGTGGAAAGCAAACCAATGCCATCCCCCCTGGCAAGCAGCAGCAGCAGTCTCTCTCCCGATGGGCCACCCGAGTTACTGCGTTCCCAGTTACCAGAGCTAGGAGGATGGAGGACTCCCATGTACCACCTCTTACCTCACATTTGAAAGCACCACCTAACCAACCCAGGAGTCCCATGTCCTCCAACGTCTCTCCCCTGCCCCCCGCCCCAGCACTTACCATGCTCACTGCTCCAGAAGATTGATGCAAAGAATGAGGTCAAACTGCCAGGGCAAAGGGCAGAGAGACAAAAAATATAGGCATGGGCGAACAGATCGCGGTTCGTGTTCGGCCGTTCGGTTCGGCCGCGATCGGTTCGTGTGTTCGTGTTCAGCCGTTCGGTTCGGCCGCGTTCAGTCCGTGTGTTCGTGTTCGGCCGTTCGTGTTCAGTTGTTCGGGCAGGTCGTAAGTTCGTGTTCGGCCGTTCAGTTCGTTCGCCATCGGGTTGTGCGTTCGTGTTTGGTCGTTCGGTGTTCGGGTGGTTCGCGCGTTCGCGTTCGTCCGTTCGGCCGGAAATATCGCGGGAAGCCGTAAAATCGGCGTCGCGCCGGAAATTCGTGTGTGTGAGTGAGGCGAGAGGGTGTGTGTTTGTTTCGGTGGCTGCTTGTGTAGTGTGTTTTGGTGATTGTTTTGGCTGTGCTGTGTGTTTGGGTGGGTTGGTGTGTGTTGTTGCCTGTGGGTTGGACTGTGGTGT